>VYXF01001935.1:498858-636268 GCA_013397295.1 Polioptila caerulea
TTTTTTTTTTTTTTAACAGAGAGGTCCCTTTTGTTATAGACTTGAAAAATGCTAAGGTCAAGAGGCCTGCAGTCATTTGATTCCCTCCCCTACCCCCATCGCCTCCTCTAGAATCCTCATGTATTATAAATGTCTGTATTGGCAGGGAAAAGAAAGTCTGCTGACATCACATTCTGCTGTGATGTAAGGACACAGTTCTGTGTGATGCTTATATACTCATTTATTATTTGTAGAGATGGTGTGTAAAAGTGCTGTGCATGGTTCAGGTACTCACTCCAGGCCTTTTGTCAAAGCAGTAGGGGAATTCTTATTTCACATAAAGGAAAATTTTCACTTGGACAATGCAGAAGAAGTTCATGGAATTTTGTAGAGTTTAGCCTGGCTCACAGATTGAGTGCATGTCTTTCTGGCCTGTGTTGGGATAACTGGACTCGAGCAAATATGCAGCAGAATTATTGCTGTAGATTAAATCTGTTGTGCCAGGGAGCATGGTTGACAGTTGCATTTATTTCACTTTATTTGGACTTACTGTCTAACTGGATTCACATAAATTTCTTACAAAATACAGTTTTTATCTAGGAGACTTATACTGCTATCCCCTACTGCCATGACTTCCATGGAGTCCTTTGACTGGATTTCGTGGTCTTGCCAGTTACTCTGTCTACTCAGAGTAAATATTTAGAAGATATTTGTGGCCTTGATTTTACACCTGTGAGTTGTATTTTAAATTTTATAATCTTATTATTTTCTGTGGGATTAGTTGATTGTCTGAGGTTGCCAGATTTCCCCTCCAGTGTGTATGGGGGCCAATCTATGACCTTACCATCAGAAACCAGCCAACCAACAAATAAAACCAACCAACAAGAAAAACTATCTGCTACATATACAAAAGCTAACAAATTAAACAAAATGTACAATTTAATAGAGCTAAGGGAAACTGGTCAATAAGTCACGTCAAGATATTTTTAAAAAATTGTCCTGAGAGGGAGATGAATAATGGAAAAAATTGCATTTGAATGAATTAGTCACTGCAAACTGGTAAAAAATCAGAAAATTCTTATTTAGTAGCTATACAAATGGTTTAACAATAGGAAAATATGATTAGAAAATTTCTTTGCTAAATATTGGCCATCATTCAGCCATCTATAGTTACCATCTTTACCTTTACAGCAGAAATAATTTCTTAGTTATAAACATAAAAATGGGAATATATTTTATAAATAGAAAATAACTTTCCTGGAAAGGAGGAAAGGATTTCCTCTGTGGTTGCTCTTGGTAATGTTGCAAAAAGTTCATTTGTTTTACATTACTAACTTTTCATGTAGTACTTCAACCAACTGCTAAAACTACAATTTGTGAACTGTTAAAATGGAATTCCTGGGCACAATTACGGAAAATTTTTATTTGAAGGTTTTTTCTTTTGTTTTTATTGTCAATTTGCTACAACAAATTGTTACTCATATTGGATTATTTAAGGCTGTTTGTCTGGCAGATATATTTCTCTGTGAGTCTTAGTAGTACTGGGCTCTTTCTGCAGATCTAACCATTGTCAGGGCAGCAGAGGCTCAGCTTTCAGAGGGCTAAACCAACATGAATGTCACAGAATTGCAGGCTCTTCTCTGGTTGAGCAGTATTTTGAGGCATCACAGTAGAAAAACTTCAGCTGATTTTCCATCTGCAGTACACAGAGGGATGCTCAGGGTCGATGCCAAGCCTGATCAGCCTGTTCTTGGCACTGCTCATGGGGCAGGAGCTTCTGGAGCAAGGCTGTGCAGGGAACCAGACTTGTCCCTTCCCTGCTGGTATAATTAGGTATCGAGGTCAGCTTCTTTTCCTTTAACAAGTTACACCAGGTCCTCATTGAATCACAGAGATTGCAGGAACAGAATCACAGCCTCAAAAATGCCAAAAAAGGAGAAAAATCTAAGGGCTCCATGGGAATCCCAGAGGGGAGAAGTGAGGAAATCCTACAGGCCCACAGAGCTTCTGTGGTGGTGTCAAGTTCAAAGGGAAACTTCCATTAGCTGGGAAGGCAAAGGAGCAGCACCACCTGCCTGTCTTCCAGCAGGCTGAGTTTCTTGTTAATGGGAATGACTGAATAAAGGCAGCATTTTAATGGACAGAGAGAATGTTTCTCTAAAGGGATTAAATTCCTACTTTTTGTCTTTCAACATTTTTATTACTCCTCCTATGCTTTTTATGAGCCGTTAATTTCTTTCATACTTGACCATCATTAATACAGGGCAAACAAATGGCTAAACTACTCCCAGAGGAGCTTGATGGACCATACAGCAGGTCTACATTTTCCTGTCAGGAAGACTGATTCTAGGGCCAGTTGCTCAAATGATCAAATATTCACCTGCAGTCAGGTCATTAAAGGGAAATCTCTACTTCAAGCCTACATCAGACTCACACCTCTGGATCTGCCACCACTATTGTTCTGCTATCACATCTGGCTAAGCGTGACCCTAAGTTTATACTGGGTTTTATTCCTGATTCCAAGATGATATTAAAAAAATATGAGTGCTGCTGCACACAAAATCTGGATCATGCATATTTTTTTTCCCTGTTTCAAAGAATAAAGTGCTTAAGGTTTTACTCTGAAATTTAAATGGAGATTTATTTTGGTTTTATCCCTGTACTTCCTAGGCTCTCTTCCTCCCCAGTCTGCTGTGATGTAATAGACAAAGATTTGAATTGAGAATTATGATCATAAGCAGATCAATACATGTTTTTCTGATGATAGTAAGATAAACAGGGGGAACTTCTGTGTAAAATGATGGATTAGCAGGTATTACTGAAAATATGGCATCTTCTGTGGAGCTGCAGCACCTGTGCAGTATTACTAATTTTACCCTCTTCCCTCAAACTTAGACTTGCAATTAGTGCTGCTTTCCCCTCCAAAGTCAGAACAAGGTGTAACAGGGAATATTGATGTTCTAGAGGAATAATTGAGACTATGATGGGAAATTAATATATTTTTTTCTTATTTTTTTTTAGTTTTTTGACCTGAACGTATAGATAGCACATCGATTTTGGTGGGATAACAAACAAACTATTGATAGTTTCTCCAAGATTTGGAAGAGAACTTTTTTCAGATCACAGAGTTCAACTGCCAATTGCTGCTTATTCTTGCAAAAACTCTTATGGTCTAAATTTGACAGAACACTTGAGCACTTGTTTTTACTCAATAGTCATGTGAAACAAAAGAGATTAGTCTTAAATGCTGGGTTGGAACGTATTTGGTTGAAGAAAGTAAGTGCATTTATCCATGCAAAGAATGTAAATTCTTTAGTCAAATTCTAATGGGCTGAAGTTCATTCAAAAGAATAGCACTACTCATAAACAGTACGAAGAGGAAAGCAGGCTTATTAGCAAGGAGAATATTTAATACTTCCAAAGCACCTTTCACCCAATGAGTTCACACTGCTGTGTGCATAAAAATGATCAACATTTCAACACTTCTGTGAACTAAGCTCAATATCTCCTTTCTCAGATGGGAAAGTCAAAGCACAAAGACTTTGAATGATTTATCTGCATGAATTGGTAGCAGAGCTAAGAATCAAATCTTGGCTTGCCTCAATCTGCCATAGTATTATTGCTCCTATGAACTATTCACTCATTTATACAACATAGAAGTGACAAGCTCTGTCATTCAACTGGATAAAAATAATTTAAAAATATGATTTCAGTACAGCTCTTGCTTGCCATTCTCCAAGATCCTTTTATTAGAAGTTTGCCTTTTTGTCTCCCATGACACCAAGCCTTGGATTTAAAGTTTACTGCATTCATTCTGCTTTTCACTTCAACCAAACAAAAAGTTTTGGCTGGCCAAGTCACCTTCTCCAGTGTTAATACACTGCTATAATAAAAGTGAGAACAGGCAGGGCTGTGTGGAAGAGTGGTTTCCCACCTACAGGCATACCATAGATGTGAAGTCTGTTAATTTGCTTCTCATTGTGAGAGCTGTGCAGCAGTGTATATTTAGAAGATATAAAGCATGGGCAGAACCTTTTTATCACACAACTCAGCATGCTTCTCTCTGTCCCAGCCCCTGGGGGTCTCCTCTGCCAGTTGTGAATCATGAGAATGAATAATTTACAGTCTTTTTGCATAGAATGTACCATTAAAAGTAATGTTCTTCTCATAATTGGAATTTCTAACTGCAATTTCTAGATCCTAAGGAAAATTGCCTAAGAACCTTAAAATTATGAGTTCTTTACAATCTGTCTGTTTTGACCAAGAACTTTTCAAGTGCAGGAAACCCCAAATATCTGGTCTTTTACTCCTGGAAGTTTTAATGGTGGATTCTTCTTGTAGACCTTGGAATGTTGGCCATTCACTTTGCTGGGGAATGAGAGAGGGTTCCTAATTTTAGAGATCTTTGATTGCCTTAAGGTTTAATATTTCTATTGTATAGAAGCCAGATGCTTTTCTTAGTCCATCTGTCTCTCACACAATGCCCACATGCATGTCTTCTATTTTACATGCTGCAAATAACTTCTTAAATGCTATTACAGTGAGGGAAATTACTCTAAAACAATGGTGCTTGCCCCCTAGACCTGCTCCCCATATGTCTGACATATCTCCTTACTTAACAGAATTGAGCTTTTGTGCTTGCTAGCAATTAAGGGACAGTATAGATGAGGGAAAGTGAGCTGGTTTTCTGCTCTGTCTGGGACATTAACAGCATCACTCTCAGGTAAACCTCAGTTACTGATTTTTATTCTTGGTGATGATATTTGAGCCCTGAGCATTAGACTTCTGATTCCAGGTTGCATTTACACAGCTGGCAGCATGGAAAAAGAAAATGGAAAAAAAAAATGGAGAGAAGAAAATCAGAAGAAAATCCCTTGCCACATAAATTGAGTAGACTTAGCCTGGAAGATATTGAGAGACACTAATGGTTCATTAAAGCACATTTTGCTTATTTTTAACTTCAAACAAAGTTGGTGGGGATCAAAGAGAGTTGTTAATGGTGTTTGTAGAAAAAAATGCATCAAGGTATGGAGAGATCATGATGGCTTGTGGGTCTTTCTTTTTAAAAGCTGTTACATGATCTTCCTCTGTTGCCTGTTTTATGATGTGCCTCTTCTCCAAGACTTCAGCTCCACCCCATCATGTGGCTGCACACACCCACTCCTCTTTGTGCCCCTCCAGCCACATCCCAGGCTTCTAAAGAACCTGTCACTGCATCATTCAGAGGTGACATTTCCAAAGTTATCTCTCATATTTCTCAAATACACACATTCCTTGGAGGCTCTAACCTGTGGAAAGCAGACACTGCTGCAGGCTTGGCAAAATATCCAAGTCTAAAAATACATAAGCAAATGAACTTTGAGGGAGCTGAGCCATTCCCATATTTCGACCATGGCAGGAAATATCTGCTGTCTCTTTGCTGTTCACTACAGCTTTAATGTGCAGAGTTAGAGCTGGAAGATGTGGGGATTTGGGATCTGTTTGCTCGTTTGTTTGCTTTTTTGTGCTTGGTAATGCAAAACAATTGTCAGACCCATTTAGCCATCAAGTTCAGCTGTATGTTTGGCTGAGGATGCCTTTGGGAACATAATGGATCACAGCAGCACAGAATCATTGTGTCGGAAAAGACCTTTGAGATCCTTGAGTTCAACAGTTATTAATCCTGTTATGTCAATAATCCTGGAAAAAGTTTGATATACAGCTTTGACTCCAAGTAAAGGAATGTTGGATTGGATAGCATTAGATTATATTCTAGTGTAATAGAGAGCACAGCATAAAGACATTTCCTAAAGATGTGGGGAAAAAATAGTTGTCACGTTAAACTTTCATTTCTCCACTAGGAAGTACTTGTCCTACTGAGAGGTCTGGAGAATGTGGGCTTGCTCTCATTAAATAGTGTGTTCTGTTCCTTGGCAATGGGCAGTGTTATGAGCAAAACATGAACTCTTAGTGTCTTGTCACTAATGCTAATGTTATAAGGGAACTCATTCATGTTATTCAGGAAAAAATACAGACCCCCACTAGTCAGCCCGGGGTCTGTAGCAGCTTTGGGTATAGAGCAGCTGAAGAAAGGTCACTTGATACAATAACAGATGGTTTCCTGTGGACTTCTAACTCTTTGCTAAGTATCAAAATTCTTCCTTTGATGAGACACAAGATTACAAGACACAAAGTATAACTTTGTTTGTTATCAGTATTAGAATACTGTCATGCTTCATTTATGAGTATTTGCATAAATCAACACATCTTCTTCTTTAATAGGATGTACAATGCTAAGATCTTAACTTAGGCTAGAGTTGCTTCTTTCCTCATATTTTATGGAGCACATGGACTTGATTTTTTAAATTTTTAATTCTAACACATCTTATTAAACGTGCAGGCATAGAGAAGCACCACCAGTCAAAGACATCATTATTATATGCATGGAGGGTTATCTCCTGCCTTTCTACCCTCATCATTCATTAATGATGCACAGAGGCTTGTAATTTGTCTTTTCAATTCTTTGACTTTATTTTATTGCTCATATTTTATGACACATGAAGAGATGAAGAGCTCTGTAGCAAGCATTCATCATCAGCTTTACATGTCTATGGAAATATCATCTATGTTACGGCCAGGAAAAAGTACCTTTTGTTCTCTTTGTATTTTGCCTATGAACTTGGTCTAACATCTCTCTCTTATTGTTGGTGTCTCTTGCAGTCTTTAAGTTTCTAAGAATGACTAACACAGCTCTGCTGAATGCTGAAAAAGCAGCTCACCCATATGGAATGCATGGGTTTTACCAACCTTTGTCTCATTTCATAGCTGCTCCTACTAACCCCACTCACATCAGGGATAATCACTGGGACCTCAGGTGTAACTCAATTTGTCATTCACTCAGTGATCCCAAATAAGATTAAGATGCTGCTTGGTCTTTGTGAAGCTGCAGATAGAAATCTCTCCAGCCAGCTATGTTGGGTGTGTGTCTTTGCAAGGCAAGCTCTGCTCCACTGGGACCAGTGAGGAGGCTATTAAAGCAGTTCTGATTTCTACATGTCACTTTGGAAAGCCCCCCAAGACACTCTGATCAGAGTCTTTGGAGTGTTTTAAGTTTTTCAAATTCAGTTTGAAGAGCTTAATCAAACTTTCTGACACAACTGGCACACATTAACATTTTTCAGCTGTAAACACACAAACCTAGGAATTTCTAATTGCTAGTAATTAAAGTGTGTGTTTGGTTTTGAAATGCTTTCCTATTGAAGGAGTCTGAAGTGGTACAGCTCCCCAGTGATATTCCCAAGGAGACAGAGGCCTGCCTGAGGCTGCCTTGCTGCTTCTCAAAAGATAATGGAGAAAAAATTGGGCTGTATACTCATCTTGCATAAACATTTGAGTTGGGGCTACTGTTGTGCGTCCTTAGAAAAAGTTGGCTAACTCCTTTTTAGTAAAAAATCAATTAGTTCACTGTGCCAAATATCACTTACTGCCTGATATGACATTTAAAAGGACTCTGGTGTGCATTTTTTTTTTTCTGAAATGGTTCAAGGGCTCAGAAACACAAACCCATACTGTCCCAGCAGGATGTGGGTGGCTTCCACTGCTTTATTGAAAACATTTACGAATGAAATGTTCTTTGGACTAGAGCTTACCCTGAATTAGCCTGAAAAGATCCAGAGACCTGCCAGTTCAGGGACAAGTTACATGCATTTCCTCAGAGCTCTTTGGAGCACACAGGGAGGCAGTCCTTCTCTGATGCTTCAGTGCTTTATCCAAACACTGACTATGAGAAACAGGGCTGGAAGGTCTCCTGGGGAATATGATATACTAGAACTGTCTCAATTTCCTCTGGAGCATCTGGGGCTAATGACTGCTAAGAGGAATTTGATAGGAGGCCTAGCCTAATCTAATATGGTAATTCCTAGATTTCCATGATAGCTTGACGCTTGACAAAATCCACTGCTGCTTTTCCCTTCCATGTGCTCACAGAAGATTCTTGCATAATCTGTTTAAAAAAATCCAGCAGAGCTGCTGAGCCAGGGCTTGGCAGTCTGTCCTCTAGGGACACACTTGCAAGTATTTTTGTTTCTCAGAGTGGTATTTCTGGTGGCCACATCACAATTCAGTTTTCAAGTGCTTGTCTTTTATTATCTCTCACAGGATTTCTTGATCTTCCTGTCTCTTCTACTGAGTTTAAAAATATGGTAAGAGCAGCCTTTATTGTGGTGTTCTGGCCCTTCTGTTTTCAGTTTCAACTATAGTGAGGAAGCCCAGAAGGAAAAAATGCCTTTTTTTTTTTTTTTTTTTTTCCCTCTAAGAGTTTAACCTTTTGGATCCTGGTTCAGCAAGTGCAGAATGGGGTGATGTTTCTTACTCTGAAGATTCAAACTAAAAAGAAAGAGATAAGCTAAACTTTATGCATTCACACCAACATAAACTTAACAAGAAAGATTTAATGTATAGGTCATTAAAATATGTTCCACTGCAGTGTTAGCAATCCAGTAATAGGAGCAGTAACACTTGAAAAGGTTGAGCAGTCAGTAAGTGCACCCTCCTTTGGATCACTGTCATGCCTGTGAGAAGAATGGGTGAGAACCTGAGAATATGTTAGGCAAGGGGCATTGTGGAGCCATGTGAATGAGACCCCTTATCTGCCATCTCTTATCTCTACTTCTGCTCCAGCCCAAAGCCTGTGGTACAGCAGAAGCACTACAGTAAATGTGCACTAGGACCATGATTGTTTCCACTGTGTGTGCCTTGTTTCCTGTGAATACCTGTATGTGCCAATGAAATGAGTAAAAGTGTTAAACACTGGTCTGATATCCTGAAAATGGAAGAGAGAGTCGTTTACCAAGAAGATTAGGTGTACAACTAAGTACTTAGAGGGGAAGTGTATTGGAGGATTAAAGCTGTTGAATGTGCAGTCACTTTATTTTCCTGAGTCATTCCTTCAGTATCTTTACTCCAGAATGTCCATCTACTGCACAGTCACCTTATCAAGAGGAAAGACAAACTGAGAACATTTCTATACAACGTAAATTGGAAAAGGACAAGAATCAGAAGCTTAACAAAGCATTTATTGCCTACTAAGAAGAATTGATGCACTTCTTTTTTTGGTTTTTTTTTTATTTGTATAAGTATTTACATTCTTTAAACAAGAGACCATGAGTTTGAAGTCTTTTACAATGCAGGATCAGCTCTACTCTGGTAGTGGAGGACAGATTCTGCAGTATTTTGGGCATGGTGATAAAACAACTCAGGTGTTAGCAATTCTGCTACTCCCTCTAGAAGCCTTTCACAGCTGCATAAACATTACCAGAGGAGTTCTTCCTGCTGTGCTTTCATTCAGAGCAGAAGTGAAAAGGATTGTGGTCCCTCTCATTCAGTAGGGCAGAAACGTCCTGGGGTCACTGAGAAATATCAGGAAGGCGTTTGGAAGGGAAAAGGAAAAAGCCTAAATGGGTAGGAGAGAAAATGTATGCTGAGGATTTGGGCTTTAAAACTGAACTGGATGGTAGGAGAATGAGAGTAAAATATCCATTCTCCTGAAGGCAGCTACAAATATTAGACAGATTGCAATTATTGGATAGGGATGTTTTCATTTATACTTCTGCTTCCAGATCCCACTTGTAGGCAGAATCCATTGAGTGAAAACAACAAATAATCAGCTTGTAGTCAAGATAATTGCTTTTACAACAATGAAGTAGTGTAACACCAGAGCTGTAAATGTCCTGCTTCGAGCTTTAGCATAGGATTTTTCAAATTCTGACACTTGCAAGTCCAGCCCAGAGTTTCCCCACTGGCTTCCTAGAAACCTATGGAGTAATTTTCCAGGGATTTACTCAGGAAGTGGCCATGCATCTGCCTCAGCTCTACATGGGCAAGTTGTCGCTTCAGGGCTGGAAGCAAGTCCCTGAAAGTCTGAGCAAATTACTAGAAATATGGGATTACATGGGCTTCATAAAAGTGTCTTGCCAGGATCCAGGGGATGTCTGCCCTGCTTTCTCTTATATTGCCGGGTAATGAAAATTTTCCACTCAAAGTGTTTTAATGAGGATAATTACACACATTTGCTGCATTTAGTTTGTGATGCTCTGACTTTCCATCTCATATTTGCAAAGCCACAAATCAGAATGCTATTTTTAGAGGGAGACACTCTCTTGGATTCATGCTGAGTATAAATATTTATAAGAATAAGGAGCCCAAATAATTCAAAAATATTAAATTCATCTAAATACTTTCAACACATGGGTGAAGTTGGCAAGTAAAAAAGGTTGTCTCTGTTATCTTACAACAGATTTTGCTGAAGTTACAATTAACATATATTTTCCAGGTGTGTATTTACTCAGAGATCATCTAACTAATGGCAGAAATAGAGACATTCTAAAGATTTGTCATTGTCATCTGTTTTGGTCTTTTGTATCAGCCAGTGTCAGGCAGTTTTTTCTCTGCAAGCAGCAAGTGTTAATGAAGGCATCACAAATGTCTGAAGGGGCACTAAGATCTGTCAAAGTTTGCTACACCCAGCTGTGAGTGACTTTCAGGCACTTGTGCAGATGACATCACCTGGACAGTGTTTAAGTGAACAGCATTAATGCTTCCACTCTGAAGGTACCTGTGCCAGGCTTTCTTCTGAAAAGTTCCCTTGCTGAAATGTTGGGAGAAAGCAACCCTGCTAAGTGTTGTCAGACTTAGTAAGCGTGCATGGGATTGTGACACAGGGAAATAGAATGAAAGTAGGAAATTGCAATTTGTTCTCCTTCTTCCAAACTTAAAATTAATCCAAGGCAAACATGACCTTTACTCCCCTTAAAATGACAGCAGAAGTACTTCTGGGAATCCATACAGATGCTGTACACAGTGAAGGAAACACATCTGGAGGGCAGCTAGTGCTATCCCTCAGTTTGGCAAACTCTCCTGTGACCCAGGGCTACGTTGGTACTCTGTGCTTCCTCTGAGTGTGCCCAATACCACATCACTGAGCCATGAGATCTGAGAGTCATGGCTCTTTAGAACTGCCAAGTAGGCTCTGTTTTCTCAGGTGCTCGAGTAGCTGGTTAAGCATGTGGTGATGAAAACTCTTCTGCTACAGATCTGTGAACCCTTGAGCAAGAAGGATTATGAGCAACCTCAAAATAACAATGTCAAGGTGGGCTGTGTAACTATCTGTTGTTCCCTTCCATTAAGCAGTGAAATACAACCTCTGTAGTTGATGTTTGTGACCCACAGATTTGGTAGAAAATGATAACGTCAATTAATGTGCATGCAGACATGGTGAATGATGCCAGCTCTGTTCCTTAGTCCAGTACTAAGCCTGTTGAGTTCATACTGAACTTACTGTGTTCAGAGATCAACCCATTGCTGTCAAAGTGGTCTAAAGGCATCCTCCTGCTCTGGTGGCCCCTGAACCAATGACTCTTTGGAGCTCGTAAAATTTATACATGAAAAAATCATGATATGGGTTTATTGCCTCGTGTTCTTCTCTAGACATGCATTCCTAACCTGCAGGGGCAGCCCCAAGAGAGACATTTTCTTTGAACTATTACGGCTTTTCTTATGTTCTTGAGCTAAAGGCACCCTCTACTCTTAACTTTTGGTCCAAGAAGAAATGAGAATACCAGGCTTGAAAAGCAGGAATGCCTGTTGGCATAAATTAAGGAACTTTTTAATGTATGTCCCAGATAATGTAATTGGGGATGACACACCTCTGGAGAGATTCAGTGTCTCAGACTTAGCAGGAGCCCACCACACTGGTCTTTTTACATTAGGACCATTTGCTGTTGTACGAATCAATAAATTGGAAGCAGACCTGAAAGGACAGGTATCCCATCCTGTATTGGTGCAAGAGAAGCATTCTGCACTTACACGTACAGGGTCAGCCTTTCAGAGGGCACTCTGAGATTTCCAGTCTGTGTGGTTTCCTCAGACACATTGGGGGAGAGCCTCGTGCATCTGAGCCAGCTCTGCTGCCTTCACCAGCTCAGGTCAGAGGGGCAGCACAAGAGATCAACTCCTAGTTTTTGGACATACTAACAATTGTTAAGAAGGATCTTTTTATTCCAGGGAAATGTGAAGGACAGTCCAACCAACATCATTCTGAAAAGTTGTCCAAAATTGAATGTTTGGATTTTGAGCTCCTAAAAGCATGTGTTACATGTCTGCATTTATCTTCAAAATGCCTTAAGCACCCTGTTAAAAAATGCAAACATTTATAACCTCTAGCCATTCCATTTGTGCTT
This sequence comes from Polioptila caerulea, assembly GCA_013397295.1. Taxonomy (NCBI): domain Eukaryota; kingdom Metazoa; phylum Chordata; class Aves; order Passeriformes; family Certhiidae; genus Polioptila; species Polioptila caerulea. The sequence continues at coordinate 511,053 of VYXF01001935.1, forward strand.
GTTTAACCATGAACAAAACATTCCTCCCCCATCCCTCATTCTCATCCTTTTTCAACTTCTCATTCAGACATTAAGGAATGATGGTCTTTTCAAATCTTCTTTGGCAATAAAGGTTCTTTCTGACTCTTCTATTCTGCTGTATAAAGACAGCAAAATTAATGGATAACATGGGTAAGAAATGAGTGAACCAAAGACTTGGCTTGCTGCTTGTAAGAGAAAAGCAAGCAGATGAACTCTAGGTATGTAGCAGAATGATGATCCCACTAGGTATTGTGCTGTCAGGTACTATCTGGGATGCAGCATCAAAGAGAAAAGAAGCAGTCACCACAAACAGATGATTATAAAATTGTTTTATAACTGCCTAGCATAGCTTTTAGCAAATTAGTGAGAGATACTTTTCTGTAATGCTTGGTGACACATGCACACAACCCCCAGTACATCTGATTTCTAAGGCTTCAAATGATGGCATGTGTTTCTCTGCCACCCAGAATATAAATAAATATGAAAATACTTCATCTAATACTGATTATGGTCTCAGTTCTGAGCAACATGGAGGAGATTAAAGCCTGATGCTTCTGTGTACAGCCTAAGGCACTCTCACAGTGGGAGGAACAGCAGTCCCCTTGTTCCATGTACTGTTCCAAATTCCATAAATGTCTCTGTCGCTGCTGTCACCTGCTACCATGTAAAGATCAGTCTAGTTCTCCATGTCAACTTTGTTAAGTGCTCGTTCTTATTAGCCTGAACAGAGGCAATTTGTTATTGTGGGCTGCTCTGGGACGTTTCCCTCTCCAGCAGTACATTGTTTGCCAAATCTACATGTAAGTGCATTTGTGCAGTGCAGACTGCCTGGGAGGATAAAGCTAGGGTTTTAAACTTGAACACTTTGTCGCTGTAGGCCAAATTCTGTTTTCAGTTACATCTGATCAGATCAAGGCTCACATCCAGTCATGTCATACAAATACCCCAACTCCTTCATTTACATCAAGATAATTGCAGGCAGAATGGATCACTCCGCCTCAGATGAATGTTTATTGAAATGTAACAAAGCATTTTTTGTCTTAGTTCGATTTGTATGGTTTCATGTAAGCATTAAAACCTTCTAGGTGTTTTGATCTTCACTGAAGTCACTTAGGAAAACAAAAAAATTCTTTTCAGAGTAAGGGATAGCAGGGCCATCTGATGGAGCAAACCAAACACTTTTGGAGTAATTTCTATCATAGAAAGCCTAGAGCAGCTGCATTCCTAGGAATAAATTTTGGCAAGGTGCATGAAACCAGACCAGGCAACCTCCCAGAGGCAATACAGAGGCTTTATATCTCCTAGAACATTCTGTTGTGGTGTCTGCAACACATCCTTAGCCTTCAGTGTGGGGGTTGAGACGTACTTAAAATGTCTATGCCTTCTTTCATTATGTAGCTCTCTGGAGAAATGGAACCATTCTTTTACAATGCAACAAAGCATTGCTTTTAGGCAAGCAAGACATGTGCAAAGCAAACAGGACCAGGAATTGAACTGCACAAATGACTCCAGTTCCTGGCCTTCCCTGTGGTGGCTGAAGGCTTCTGCTTTACAGCTGTGCAGTCCTCAAAGGCAGGCCCAGCATTCCCTAAATGAATTGCTGTATGAGGTCTCCACAAGTAAATACATCTACAGGAATGTCTTCAGCTGGTGTAATTCAAATGAGCTCTTTAAAGTCAATTCGAATTGAAATCACTTGTGCCACCTAGATTTGCAGCAGCTGAAAATCTAAGTGATAATCTGGATTACAAAGGCATCAAAGGTTTTTTCCCTCACTGCCTGAAGGTTGTTTTCACTTAGGAGAAGTCAGTGTTTCTGGGGTGCCTCTGCATCTTTGTTTAAGGCATTATCTGCTACAAAGTTCTGCTCAACAATGGGTATTTTCTGGCTGTTTCAAAGAGCATGTGAGTAATGTAGAGTTTTTCAGAGGGGCTTTACTCTCTTTACTTTCTTCCACGAGAAAACAAAACACTTACAAATCTCTTAGTATAAAATTTAATTTAATATAGAAGTAGTCTCATTTTCTGCTTTAAATATGTAGTTAGGCCTGTTCAGTGGCTTATTGAATAAATGTTTGTTTATATTTGGCAATAATTATTGCCAATATCACTTAATAAATACTGTTATGAAAATGAAGCTCCCTAACTTACCTTCACTGAAATCAGAAGCCCTGTACTAGTTGATATCAGTTAAAAGTTTTAAGCACATGTAGGAAGCACAGAAATTAGCTAACTAAAGATCTTTCATTAAATGAGATGTGATAGGTTTTATAGGTCAATAATACAGTTAATACTTTCAGGCTGTTGAATAACAAACTGTGTTTGAGACACAAAGGAACTTGATAGCAATTTTCTGTCTCTTTCAAAAAGCAGTAAATATTTTATGGGTCAGGTTTCTGTGCGTTTTGTACCATTTTCTTACCTTGTATGTCATAGATAAAGCTGAAATACATGAGAAGAGAGGATTAACTATGTAATTCTGGGCCCATGTACTTTTGGGATGTCTTGGTGATAAACTGATCTGACCATTTGGTGACCTTAAACAAACTTCAGAAAATAAAGCCAAACTTCTGACATGACAACTTGAAAATGTGCAGGGCCCTTTCACTTGGTTAATTGAGTCTTTTGAGGTGTATATGTCTGGGTAAGGATAAATCATGATTGTGGTTTTTCTTTTTTTTTTTTTGGTTTTTTTTAATGCACTTATAATTGAGCCTGGGCTGATTATTATTCTTAGGTATTGTAGTTCTGCCAGGAGACCCTGGAGGTACTGCACTGTATCTAAACCTCTCAATATTTGAGAAGAAAAGAAAACAAATGTGTGGGATGGAATGTTTCCTAATAAAATATGTCTCGAGTATTTTGTTCCTGTTTAAGAATGGTATCTTGTAGAGGGGATTGATGTAATCTCAACATAAAGAAGTTCAGACTTTAGTCAAAGCAGCCCATATGTTTTGATTAGCAAAAATTCCTCATTACCTCTAAGTGGTTTATTTGGGTTGCTTCTAATTATGAAGAGTATCTGTGCTAGGCTCCTTCTGTAGACAATTAAAAGATACTACAATAAAGGGCTTTTAAAATTTATTTTTCTAACTGCTCCAAGCCTTAACTCCTCTGCCTTCATCCTGTTGTGCCTTTATGAGCCAGTTTGGCTTTCCAGGCTCCAATTTCTGTTGAGAGAAGGTAATAAATTTCTTCAGGATTTTGGGAAGCATGAATGTAATGTGTATTTGCCCATAACTGTAAGGGACTAACTTCCCAAAACTAACTGGACATTGCTGTGTAAGCAAAACAAAGAGAATTTCTGACTCTATTTTCAGTTTTACTGTGTACACATAAGGGAAGACTTGCTCACTTGTGAAGCCAACTTTGCCTAAACCACTGTCAGTAACTGTGTGTCTCTAGTTGTGGAGCTGAGATTAATATTTTGTGCCAGCTCAGTTGGAAAAACAGAAGGCCTTGAGAGGATTTCTGGCATTGTCTTAAAAATAGTACTGAAAATGATTGTGTTACTATTACATTTGCTATTTTCAGTGAATATTTATTTCTGCTAAGCTCACTTACTTTAACTGTCAGTGACTTCAGGGGTGTTCTCTGAGTGGTTTGGTAGTAGATGCAATTCACAATAAGAGGATTAGAATGTGATGTGCTGCTTGTTCATTTAAAATTATTTTGCCTGAATCCAGAAGTTATGAAACTCAGTTGGTGGAGAAGAAGAGAATTCAGGAATGGACGTTTTCCAGGGTCTGAAAGTTGACCTACAGTTGCAAACAGTTTTCTGCTTCTAAATAAAATTCTTTTATCTTGAGGCGATGAAATATCCAGTCTTGTAGCTGTAGAGTCAGTCAGTAGGTTTGATGGTTAGGTGACTTTTTTCAGTTGTCTATTTTTGTTATCATATCATCCCCACCCCATACTACAAGGTCATTCAGGGCTGGAAGTGTTCTGGCACTACAAACAGCTTGTGTGATTCACCTCTGTTTTATACCTGAGCACACCTGGTATGCCCCAGCACAGAGGGGTTACAGACATCTTCATCTGAAACTCAGTAACTGCTAGGGATTTTATTTACAGATTTGTTATGTCGATATTTATTTTCAGTTAACAAATGGTGTGGGTTCTCTGGTGTATGTTGGTCCTTTTACCTATCAAAAATAGCTAAGAGTACAATTCTTCAAACAAAGTTGTCAAGCTTGGAAACATAAATGCACTATATTCCTGCATTATTTTTCTGATGGTATTAATCAAAAGTCCACTGAAATCACATGAGAAATAATGCTTCAAATCATTCTTCATGGAAAAAAAGCAAGAAAAATCCTCAACCAACTCTCCTATGATGCTTTTCTATATTTAGACTTCTAAAAATGTGTTTTAGAAGGTTAATTGTGGCTTTTTCCCAGTTTGGGAAAGTTAACCCACTTTTAGTACATCAGAGCACATGACACAATCTCTGGGATTTTTTTACATCTTCTTTTATTGCTGATGCTGTGCCACACTAATAGTTGCTTATTCATATTTTACATAATAGTCTTTGCAATTTCTATTATCTGTATGGTATCTTGGCAGTTTTGGGGTTTTTTTCCATTTGACTCCGTTTAGATTTGCACATGAAACACTCTTTTGTTGCACATTATACTGCAGTTTTATTACTGGTTTGCATTTCAGAGGAGTTTAAGTGGCCATGACATGCCCTGACATGTCATGTAGATTTTTTTTTTTAAAGACAAAAAGGAAAAATGAGGAATGGGGGGAAAAAAAGGTGAGTTTCTCAAATGGCCATATCCATTAAAGAAGTCTGAATATTTCTTAGCAAGTGAAAGTAAGCTCTAGCTATAGCTGCCCACATACACAATCAGAGAAAGCCGTAATTAAATTTGACCCTCACAGTCCATAAGAAATTTAAATCCTTTGGAGTTGATGGAAGTGGAAGTGTCTTCCAGGCTCTGGTTAATGCAGGCCACCCCTGTGCCACAGCCTGTGGAGCAGTTCCTGGCCTTGCAGCAGCTGCAGCTTGGGGTGACAGCACCTCTGCCCTGCAGTTTGTGGTGGGAGCCATCAGACAGTATTTCATTCGGCAGGAATGTCCTGGTGGGAAGCAGCCTTTGGACAATGTGTGGCAAATGTCTAAAATAAACTGCCCACACTTGCCAAAGGTGCAGAGCAATGTGGGGTGCCCTGCAAAGCGACAAGTGTTAAAAGTTTGTATTATGGATAGCAGCAAACAAAAATGGAGAGAGAAATTAAATGGAACGTGGCCTTGGCTGTTCATTTGTGAAGGGGATAGAGGAATAGAGATGTCTTATAATACCTTTGAATTTTCAGTAACTGGCCAGTACAACCACAATTATTTTTAAAATTTTTTTTGTTTTTCCTGAAATTTAGGTCTGTGTATGAATATTTGGTCTCCTGCAATGGACACCCTAAACTTTCAGCTCTGCTTAATGTCCACTCCAAATCTTGTGATTTAGACCTCTTCTGGAGTTTATTGCAGCCCAGAAGACAATTTAAGTCAGATGGGACTTTTTCTGGTGTAAAACTAGTGTGGGATAGAGGGATTGAGTTTTTCTGCAGAATTATTTTATATGTATTCCTGATTTTGAAGACAGACCATCTTTAAATATTTTACTACAACACAGAGGAAAATATTTGTCATAGTGATTGTAATGGAAGTCAAAATTTAGAGGGCTCTGTGCTGGAATGTTATGTTATTACTTCCAGCAGTAGATGCAGCTTGTGTGCCTCTGTTTCAAAAAACTATTAAAGCAGATATGAAGACATTTTAAATTTCAGGTATTTCATGGTGTAAACTGGGCAGCTCAGTTGAAGAAACACTGCAGAGAGCAGTGCTCACTATGGGGATCAGTACTTTGAAATCCCAGGCTGAAAGTCCTTATATAGCTACAGCCTTGTTTGTATAAATATGTACAGTGCATAGTTGTTTTCTGTGGGGTATTTTTCTGTGACTTTCAAACAGCCTTTCTGTGTATTTATTTTCTCTTTAAAAGCAAAAAGCTTGCGTGTGAACTTGTTTTAAAATGAAAAAATAAAGTCTAAGTAAAATGCTTGAAATGCTGCAAGGCAGTTGTTTCTGCTTTGCTCTTGTCATGGTGGTTGGTTTCTGTTCCAAAAGCCTCTTGATACCAAATGCAGGCAGGCAGGTAAGTGCTGAATGAGAGGAAAAAACAGTGTTAGGGCTTTGCTATTTGCTGTGGAGTTTCCTGCTGGTGCAGCACAAAAAGTCTACAGCTTGGCGGGTCTGTACAATGTTATTTAACACATCATAAATGCTCTAAAGTGCCCTTCTTAAGGTCAGATATCTGCAGTCAACTCCAGAGTGATTCACAAACGTGAAAGAATGAGTGTGGAAAACCAAAGGCTCATTTTTAAAGTGCCTTAGTAGCTCCAGTTAGTTGTAGCTCCTGGTAGCTGCGATGCAGTATTGCTTTGGGGGCTGGATTAACTCTGGTAGGAGCAGCTCTCCCAGTATTCAGATTGTTGTCTGGGTACAGACAGTGGAAGTGTTCATGGATCTTGAACTAAGAGCTGGTTTGGATGTTGGATTTTAAGATGTGGTTGATCATTTCTGTAATTAGTTAGTGGTTGTAAGACTTGGACTCGCTGGGACAGTGGCACTGCTGCATCTACAGCTGGCAGGGCAGCAGGATGGAACAGGCCCTGCTGGTGGGCACAGCCCCAGCCCCAAACATGGCAGGGGAACCCTTCTCTGAGTAGCCTGCTCTCACTCTCCTACTCCTATCTTCAGGCTTCACCAGTATCTGCAAACAGAGACACAGCAGTTTTGGGAACGCTTTTGATCTCAAGTATGAGGGTGGTCAGGCATCATGGTATGCTGTAAAGAGTACTCAGACTTGCTTGTCCTAAAGAAGTTTGTGGGATTTCACTTCTTATCAGGATCAGGATTTGCTTTGTGAACATCTCGTTCTTCAAATTGTCTCCATGTGAGATGCCTGACCCCAACCAAACAACCCCCCCATGTGCCATGTCAGTGGCACTGTGATCTCCCTGTGAGGTTCTGTATGGACACATGGCTCTGGAGGATCCATCTGTGAGCAAGGGGAAGAGAGGGAGTGGGATTTAAAGCTCAGTGGTGGTCAAGGGGCATTGCAACACTGCATTTGGGCAGAAGTGCCATGAGGGGATGCTCCTTCACATTGACTTGGCTCCACATGGCCAAGCTCTCAACCCTTAACAGATCTGGTGGAGCTCTGGGTGTGTTTCTCCTGCTGTGGCAAACATCTCTGTTGCTGCTCCCACACCCAGGGAGGATGTCAATGCTGAGCTTCCCTTCCTCTGTCAGGCCCTTGCTTTATCCCTAATTACCTGAACTGTGCTGAAGGCTTCACTGGAGTTTTCAAAGTCAGCTTTATCCTGAAGGGAAGGGAAAAGGAGATGGCTTCCTGCCAGTTCTCAAAATTGTGGATCCATGTGGGAGAAACATCTTGAAGAGGGAAGAAAACTGCTGTAAAATATTTCTTAAATCGGTCTTCCTGTGGAGCATTGCCTAATTGAATACTACCATAAAAAGGTGACAGGGCAGGGAACCCTTGTCAAAGGAAATGAGATTTTTTTGGTATTCTGAGAATTTCAACATGAAATGACATCATGTTCAACTGTGATGTGCCAGGGCTAAAAGTCAAGGGAAGGCTGCGACTTTGTCCCTTTTTATGATTAAAGAAATCAAGGTCATCTAAATGAATTCAAGGAATTTATTATAACAAAGAGAGACATCTAAGCACAGCATAACTCTGTCTTCACAACATTTGTAAAATTCAATATTAGTCATTCAAATTGAACAGTAAAATTTGATGTGCACATCAGTGCTGTAATCCCTCAATTGACATAATGAAGCTGAAATTTTCAGTGTTTGACTGAAGGTTAACAGTACAGGTTTCATTTTTTTCCTCTATTTACTGATTTTCTTCTTTGCACATCCTCTAGGGCTTTCATTAATGACATGTTTCACAGTATTTAACAAACCCTCAAATAAATAAAGTATCAAATTGGCAGATCTGGTCAAGTTCTAGAAGAAGTTTGAAGAGGCTGAAGACCCTGTTGACCCTAGTTTTATTTTATTGACGTACAGAAGAGAACAAAATATTTTGAAATCTTTAAGGGATATCTTTAAGGAAGCTTCTGTTGCTTCTATCTGGGACAAATACATTTTCTTTTTAGAGTCCTTGTTGAAATCTGCTAGACTTTGGCTCTCTAACGCAGCTGGAGAATGTGGTGGCATAGGAGCTATGTGCAGAAAATGTTGAAATAGTTCACAAAATAATTTGGGAACAAGGAAGAAGTTTGGCTTCTATGTTGCTTGTTCTGGCTAGTGGGAGATTTTCTGTTCAGAAATTCATCCTGACTGGAGATTGCAGCCTGTACATTTATAGTAGTTGTGTTCCACAGCAGGATTATGAAAGGATTTGTGGGCATGGGAGAACTAATTTGGGTCCAGCTCGTTTGAGAGGTCACACATTGTATTCCACTCAACAGTTGGACTGCATGTTGTTATAAAACTATTCCCTTTTGGAAGGGCTGTTTTATACATGAAAGGAATGCTTTGGACCTCCTGGGAAATGCAAACTACTGTTCCCATAAATATGAAGGAGAAAAGAAACCCTCAAGTCCTATGCTCTATTTCTTCTGGGTGGGTATTATAGAACTCCCAATTTCTCCTGTCCCGTTGCTTCTTTACTTGTATTTGATATTGGTTTTTTTTCTTTCTGTTTTATTCTTTTTGGTTTTTTCTTATACTAATCCCTTCCCCCTCTAAAGAAAATTCCAACTTTCTTTTTCTCATGATGTCAAGAAGATGACACAAGGCTTGTAATAGATAATAGAATCAGTCTTGCAAGAGATTGTGAAGAACCTCTGTACTTGACCACTGTGTATAAGAGAGGTGTGTTGTAAAAAAACTAGTAGCCATAGGGATTTAAAGTTAAATTTTAAAAATTTTAAAGGTAAATTTTTAAATTTTAAAAGAATAAAGTTAATTGGATTTCAGTTTTATACTTGAGTTCCATCAGAGGAATCACTGCACTTTGGATAGATGCAGGCTTGATTTAAAGGTACTGCTTCCTTTAAGTCTATTGATTCCTCTCCAAAAAGTTTGACTTTGGAAAGCAGTGAGTAAAATATTTTACCCATGGAAGCACTATAGAAGCAATCTCTTAGTTACCAAACCATGCTACCACTGCACTGAAACTAGGCATCATTTAGCAGCACAGTTTATCAGAAGGTCAAACATCTCATGAAGCCTTTATTACTTCCAGTATTTATATGACTAAATCAATTTTTATTGTTCCTTGATTTCCTTCCGAAATTTAAGGACTTGGTAATTTACAGGTTCAGCTGAAATAGCCATGATGAGATCACTAATGTATCTGCAAAGCCACTCAGGGAGTGGTTTAGGGTTTTGGCTTTGCTTAAAGGAGTCATCCTGGGATATTTTTTCTCTAATGGCAGGTGAATATCTGATATAAAGGTATGGGAACAAACATTTGGGATTCCTCTTTGAAATACATCAATATCTTTGATCTTCTGTAATAACTTGGTAATTTTCTGTAGTCTATCTTGATACTCTTTCTCTTAGAGTTAGCCACAATCAGGAACATAAACTGAAGCCAGTAGTTTGAACTGCAAATAAAGTCTGGTTTAAATCTGGATCAAAATTTTAGATTTTTCATCTCTGTTCTCTTTTTTGTTGAGATAATAGATAGTTTCAAAGGCCACTTGCTTTGAACTGGACAGAGATTAGGGTGTGAGCTTAAGCTTTTGCAGGAAAATCACAGTGACCTGTGATTGATGTGTGTGGTAGAATTGCAGTTAGTGTTCCTCGAGTATCAGCCTAGGTTGGTTTGTTTGGGATTTTTCTGGAGTATTAATATAATTGTAAAACCTGAAAGATTTGAATGTAATGTGTTGTTCAGAAGAAGCTGCAGTGAGTCTTCTCTTGTTGTAGGACAGGAAAATTCCTCACACTGGATAACCAGAAGCCCCAAAATATTAGAAATGGATAAGATTTTAATAGTAGGAAGTGCAAGGTGTTGCATTTACAGATAAATTACAGGATTTTTCATAATGCACTTAGGTAGCTCAGTGACCACCAGATTAGTGATACCTTGTCATCTTTGATGCACACTTTGTCTGATTAATTCTTTATGTGGTGTCCAATGCAATATTTTCCTGAATTTATGAAAAATGGAGAAATTTAGTTGTTGTAAAACCAGTTCTTGGCAGGATGAAGATAAGGATAGACTTGAGATGGTAATAATCTTAGGGTTTTTTTCAAGTTGATTTCAGAATTTCTCTCTAAGTCTTCATCAAAACTATTGTTATTATATGGAAACATAAGTCCAGTGCTGCAGATCTCCTAGGAATGAGACTTGCCTGGGTGTCTGTTTAGACAAGTCTGAGCCTTTAGGTGCAGTCTAAAGCACAAATCAGTTAAGTGAGCTACATTGGACCTCCCTTCTCACTCTCAGAAGCAAATTTTCAGCTTGGGAGGTAGCTAATACATATTTTAAGTAAGCGCGTATATATATATATGTTACTTGCATGAAGCACATGATTTTCTTCTGTATTATACAAAAATAAAACCAAGTAATTTTGCAACCACCCTACCTATTATTTGAAAATGTGCAGTAATTGACTATCACTGCATTGGTTGGGGTCACAGGATGGAATTGGAAGTACCATGGATATGTCATTGCAGAAGTAAAGAGAGTAAGAGAATTTTTGGCACTCCCCAAAAACCTTCATTAAATGCCTGTTCACGAAGACAAGTGAAGGTCCAAATCCTGTTATTTGCAACTGATTTTGTTAGTTGAATTGGATATTTTTTGAAACTACAGTTTCCTTCATTCTTAACAATTGGCTCATGGCCTTGGGCCAGGAGGCCAATGTGTTCTGGAGTTTTGAATGTGTACAATGATGTTTTTGTTGGCCTGAAGTAAAGATTACTGTTATAAGGATTTTTACTGTTGTAAGGATTCCTACAAGGCTGGCCCAGTCTCTGAAGGACTGTGCAGAGCTGTTTCAGTATCTTCAGTGCAAATTGCGTGTGATGAAGCTGAAGCCACACCCTTTGTGCACATATTAGTCCTGGCAGCCACTGCAGCCCCTCTTAGCTCACTTCCAGGGCTGACTTTCACTGATGTGAGAGCACTCGCCTCCAGTTGCAGCTCTAGTTGTCCCTTTTAAGCAGCCTTCAATTTGACAACTGACCAACTTTTGCACAAAATTACATTTTATTCCTTTGATATTATACCAAAAATATTTCACATCTTCCCTTGAGCACTATGGGTTGTTTTTTGTTTGGTTGGTTTTTTGGGTTTTTTTGTTTGTTTGTTTTGGTTTTTTTAATTTTAGGTTTTCTACTGCAAAATGCAACCACCTATTGTAATGAAGCCTTATCAGAGCAGCAGACTGCTGTCTCCTTGCCTGGGATTCCTCATTCTTTCCTACTTGTGATCAAGGCAGCTCTTAAAGGGGCACTATCACACAGCATAGAATCAAACTGGTTTTGAATTTGATGAAAGGTGTGTAGGTAGCAGCAGGTTTTGTGGAAGCTAATTTTAATATAAATCTACTCCTGAGTGTAACCTAGTGGTATTAGGAAGCATAGGTCCTGTAAGTTTGATACTGAACAGTAATTTAGAATATCCTAAAGGAATTTAGGGTATATTTTTTGTAGCTTGTTTCCAACACTTCATCTATTACAATGCACATTTTAAAAGTTTTGAAAATACTAAAGTTTTAATTGCCTTGAAAACAGCAACTAAACCAGAGACTTGTGTGATCACAAAGCTGTAGAATATAGGTGGTGGTCTTAAGAAACAAATATTCCCATTGTACCAATCAAGTTTATTAATTTACTGCTTGTTTATGTAATGACAAGAGGTCAAACGTTATTCTGACTTTGAAAATTGTCTTAGCAATTTTGGCTGGGACACACCTTGGGCGGGGCATTCATGCACTTGTACTCCAAACTTTTAAAGGGTTTGGCAAATACGACATCGAATTCGTGGAGCCAAAGTGGTTGACCTAGAGTTGTCAAGATGTAAGGCAGCTTTTGGTGAGTAGCTTGTGGTAAATTATACCTAACATGAACAGATTAGTAGCACTTGACTGGTTCTAGGCTTTCCTTCCAGTAAGATTGATTTCAAACTGTTTTCATAGCTGATTCATGTTTTTTAATCTCGGAAATTCAGAATTTAAAAGCAAAAAAACCCACTGCCTAATGTAGTAAGACAGAATCTGTTAAGCAACAGTGACTGTAAAGGTTTGGGATTTTTTTGTGCAAATGATGTTAAACACAACAGGCCATTTTATCTTCCCCACAACTTTGGTTTAGACTTGCCAGAAAGACGTGGTCGGGATTCAGTTTTGCTCTCCAAATGTAGGAAACTTCTTTAATTAAAACTCACGTTTGTCTAACAGAAGAAAAGTTATATTAGATATGTTGTGCATGCTTGCATGGAGCCAGAGCAATGTTTTTTGTAGGCAGGGTCTAACGCTCCACGTTTGTACACTGTGCTAATGGCAAATGACAGCTTGGTTTGAAGTGCCCTCTAGTGACAAATGGGATTTTGGCTGAGGCAGCCGAGATGAACCCAGCTAGAAGAGCAGGATTCAAAGCCAGGTCACCTTTTGAGAATGATCATTATTGCCCTAGTTTATTAATTCCTGCTCTGGCAGCACAGTGAGCAGAAGTAAATCAGGATGTGGTAATACTTGCCAGGTATTCTTCCAGCGAAGTTTGTGGGTATGAGGAAATATCCTGAAAAGAAGCTCCAAAAGAAATTTGTGCAACTAGAACCAATCAGAGTGTAAATTCTGAGCAGCTACAGGCCCAAAAGTTTCTAATAGCCATGTTCTGACTGTTCTTGAGGAAGATGTTTTTAAGTAAAACAGCTGTCAACTTCAGGAATCTGTTTTCTGAACTTTCTGCTACAATTCAGAAAGATATTACTTTGATTTGCATGTGAAAACTGACATCAGACTGGGTAAGGTAAAGGAGTGTGGCACTGCAGAGTGCATGGAGTGGCTCCGTGGTGAGGACAGTGAGCCTAAAGCCAGAGCATCTTTCCCTCTGGTGTCTTATCTGGAAAGCCAGCACTGAACTGCCACAGGGTGGACTTCACCACCTGTGCAGAATTAAGGAAACTGTAATTTCAGAACTGTTTAATGAGTGTACTTTGTGAAATGACACCAGTGAATTAAATAGCCTGGAGTGGGGAGGGACAAGTTCACTGTGCAGGATGGTGCCACGTCTGAGCTCGAGGTTTGTCCCCTTCTGATTTCTACTCCTTTTCAATTCACTTATTCTCAGGGGTGCAGCTTTAAGGTGGTTACTCATGGAAGTCCTGTGCTTCCAGCCAATGCATACATAGGGAAATCATATATTGCAGTGTCAGAAAACAGTGAAATGAAATTTATCCTCACCTTTCACTACAGGGATGCTGACGGTCCCCTTTTCCTCTTGTACCAACTTTCAGTGCAACAAAATGCTTGCTGAAATACTTTGCAAAGCAAATACACATTCCACATGTATTATTTTATTATTCATATTATTATTGTGAATGACACTGAAGGAATATTAGTATTTAATGTATTTTTATGACAGAATTTTCAAAATAACTCCGCATTGGAAGTATAAAATTACATATTTTTCATGTTTATCAGCTAGGATGAGCCTGTAGAATCTCCTTGGAATAGGTTTTTCCGGGATAGCAGACATGAAGCAGTGGAGTCCCCAGCCCTTATTTTTATTCCATTGCACCATCTAGTGGGCACAAACACCCAGCTCCTGGAATCGGGCTGTCAAAGCCACCTCCCTTGCATAGTGTGTGCATCCAGCCGAGCTCCTCTTGGGTTCCAATGCCTGGAGACATTTAGAGAGGCAGGCAGAAGTTTAAATATTGTCTTTTCCACATAATATTGACAGTCAGAAGGACGTGGTCTGAGGCAGCAAGTGTCTCCATCCCACAGTGTGTTCGCCAGTGTCCCTCTGAAAGGGATTCTGCAGGAGCTGTAACAATAGAAAAACATTTTCATTATCTGCCTGTCCATGAGGATAGCTGGGGTTCCTGATGCAGCATGATAAATCATAAACGTCCTTAAGTAGAACTGTTGCTGAAGTGTAGACACACAAAAATTAAGTTAGATATTCCCTATGGTTTTTGTAAGAAAAAGATGTTTCTTATGTTTGCTCACCTGCCAAAAGATGTAAAATCAACAAAAGATGTAGAAGAGGAAAATAGGTCAGTTAATAGCTTTCACCTAAATTAGTTGTGGAAATAGAGATAATGGGAGAACAGCAGAGTAAGCAAACATCTTTTCTACATTAAATGAAGCTCCATTGTTTCATGCTAAGACTTGCTATAAAAAAATAAGTGCTTTCTATCTAGTGATCCTCAAATGCTTTACAAATGCAGCTACCACACTCTTTGTAATTAGGCTGCATTCTCTTATCTGTAATCTTTTTTTTTTCTGTAAAAGAAAGCATTGAAAATGCAACCTACCTTTTAATTAAGAAATAACAGAAGTCACTGATATGGGATTGTCTGAGTAAGTTACTACCTTGGATTCAGTTTGCAGGAAGCTCAAGTATTCTGTATGTTGCTATGATTGCAAGGTATTTTAATACCAGTGTAGAATATCTCAGGGCCAGTCTGAGTTACAATTCCATGGTTATGGTGAAAACTGGATCATATAAAGGGATTTTTTCCTCTTGCAGAAAACCAGACGCCATATTTAAGTTGGTGTACTAATTCTTCTTTCACATGCTCTGCACTATGCTTTTCAGTACTTTCCTTTGAAGGATGATTTTTAAGACAATGTTTATATGTCAAAGGCTTCTCCAGATAAAGTAGAACATTTGGCTATTTGTGACAACCAAGAAATCAGTCAGGATCATTTCCTCTTCCTCCCTCAGGTTAAAAGCTCTTTCAGTCAGTAATAGCTATACCTAGCATAGCTGGTCTCTTGCAAAAAGAGAGAAAAAATTCCAAGAAGATGCCCTTTATTTTGAGAACAAGTTTCAGTCAGGGTACAGGAAAATTTGGCTTAGCAAGTTTATTTTTTTAGTAAAGCATTCTGGGAATAGGAAGAGTTTTGGGCCTTAAAACAGTGCTCTTTGCCCCCATTAGTTTCTTGGGGATGGGTGAAAGAAGAAAAATTATTCATGGCTTAGAGATTGCTTTTGCTGTGTTTGCAAAGCACAGTAAGAACTGTGTGTTGAAGCATTATTACAGGTGTGAATAATTTTTAAAAAAAATTAGCAATACATCCAATTTTCTGGTCAATTAAAAGGCAGGATCCTCTCTAATGAAAGAGATGAATATTTTCCGTATTGTCTATTCTTTCCTGTGTAGCAGGAGGTTTCTAGTGTTAATAAGGGAATAGTGCTTTTGTGGTTTAGAATGGCATTGGCTTGAAACAATTTCATGGAATGTTCTCCCCAAAAAAGGTAATCTGAACCAAAATAGAAGTCTTTAGTGGGTTGCTTAATGAACTTCCTCTTTTTTTAAAGGGGATAAAGCTTTGCAGGAGTTTAACTTTGCTTCAAACCAGCTGATGCTTGAAAACTCTTGCATGGCTTTGCAATAACTTGGGTTGACAATTCAAATTAATAATAAAATATTGCAACATTTTAAAAAAGAATTTTCAGTTCATCTGACCTACATTTTATTTTGTTGCTCACTATTTTATGAAGACAATTATGTCTTCACTTTCAGTTCATCAGTAAGGATGTCGATGTTTGTCTTGTTGTTTTGCGTTTATATGGGCTTATGGAAAAGAAGAGTGAGACAGTTATGGCCAAACCTGAGTTATTGTGGCTCCTGCTGTGCCCAAGGAGGAGTTTCCCCAGGCCGTGGAGTTACTGGGGTACCCAAGAGCAGCTGCATGAGGTGACCAATAGGAATGCCCTTGGTTTGGCCTGGCTGTGTTCTGTTGAAGAATTTTTTGTTTTTTCTTCTTTTGGTTTTCCTTGCCAGAAGTGCGATTTGTCTCAAATTCATAAAGATCGGGTGATAATTTTTCAAGTTGTAGTGTTCCAAAAGGGCCACATCTTTTTAACTTGCTTAGCAGTTCAGTGGTAGCATTGGTGAGGATATTTGGCCTGAAAGGTGTGTTTGGTTCTTCGTTTCTCCTGCGGTTCCAAGTCTTTTACACATTACATGACTGTCCCAGCTTTGTGTGACTCTGGGCTGAACTCTTCTGTCAAAGGCTCTGCTCTGGATGTCTAGATTCATTTCAGTGTGAAATGTCAGACTGTCAAGCCCCTATTGAGTACATTGGAACCAAAGGAAGACATTTCTGCAAAGCCCTGTGATGCACAAGCAGAGCTCCACACACGGTTCTAGTCCACAGCTGAGCAGCTCCAAGTGTGGTGCCTCACAAGCAAATCCTGGTGCGTGGGTGGATGAGGCTCTGCACGAGCTCATGGAGCTGTACCTGGGTATTGTTGGTAGCACACAATCCTACCTTTATCTTCTGCCTTGTGGAAATCATGGCTCTGGATAAAATGCTCCCCTTGCATTTGTGTTGTGTCTGAAATCAGTTGAAGTAAGTAATTGACTTACCCATACATGCTGGAGAGTAGGCTCTAAGGGATTTTTGATCTGGCTATGTAGTTTTTCAGTCTACACTCTTAAATGTGGTGGTGGAGAAACAATCTGAGCAACTTGTCATTGTCCTGTCCCTGCTGAGAAACCTCTCATGTGACGACTCCTCAATCCCAGTGCTGTGCTATGACTTGCACTGGAAGGCCTGTATGCCACTGGGCTTCTGTGTGGTCTCTTGGTGTATCTTGTTGTACTGAGGACTTTGATAATGTGCTTAAAGCTTCTCTTGCTTGGGAAATAGTCACAGGCACAAAAGCTGCAAGTGCAGGACAGAAATGAGTGGCTCTAAAAGGCAACCGGAGTAAGACTTTCCAGAGCTGCTCAGTGCTACTCTGATACAGTCAGGCTTTAAAAAAAATTTAAATCTCCTCCACTATTTTGAATTTCATCTGCAGCTTAGCAAGGACTCCCGTTTTGTTTTGTGCTCAATTTTTCCCAGTCCTTTTCTAAATGATGCCTTTTCCTTTTCTTATTTCTGTTTGAATATCACCACAGCTCCTCCGCAGGGCTTACTTGGCACTGTTGCATTAATCGTGCTTCTGCCTAATACTGCCCTGTGGGGCTCTGGCTTCAGTTTTGCCTACACCCCTGTGTGCCTTAAGTTTTGCCTTTGCCCAGGCATGTGCATGGCAAGCAGCCTATCTGGAAAACGTGAAATGAGATTAGCTCAAGCAAGTGGATCTTGGTAGGAAGAAAGCACTGTGAGTTAGGCTGAAGGTGGGGAGCTGGCTGTGTGTGAATCACCTTGAGAAGGCACTGGCTGGTGCTTTAGCATTAGTCCATCCATATATACAGAGAGATAGAGAGATTAAAAAAAAATTATAGCAGTTTTGGCATTGTAGAAGTCATGACAGTCTGCTGAAAGTAAATATACAAGAAAAAGTAGCTGTGAGGATGGAAAATGGCTGGCTGTAGCAGATAAGTAGTGGCTGGAGAAGTCTTGTCAGAAATCCTCTAGGAAAAGCAGCCAAACACCCATAGGGCTGGGAGAAGTCTCTATCAATCAAACCAACCCAAGAAAATTGTGCAGTGAAGCCAATGTTCAGTTTTGCCAGATTTCAGCCTCCTTTCTGGCTGTGTATTGTATAGAAATATAACTGCATACTGCAGTCTGAGCAAAGCAATTCGTGCAGGGAAGGGAGAGAGAGCTGCTGGGTTATACTAAGAACCACTCATCCATAAAAAGCCCCCAGGCCTATGTAAATCTGCCTGGCTCCATATGCAGACCTGTGCCCAGCTGGCAATTTTCTTCACTGCCACTGAGAGCCAGCACTACTGGAAAAGTTAGTTCTAGAAATGGTGAAGTCAACTAACATGTAAAAGATCTGGCTGGCTTTTGTGCTTCATAAGTTTTGGCCCAGCAAATGTTTTCAGCACAGCTGAGGCAGTCTCCAAATGAGAGAGGTTTTAAGTTTATTCTAAAGTGGGAAAGCTGGGTTTGTTTGGTGACATTTGAAGTTAAACTTTGGGACTCAACTACTCTGGAGACACTTGGGTGTGAAATAGGGAAATTCTCAGTGATGTGTTTTAGTTAAGTGATGCTTTCAGTTTTGCTTCTCCATTTTGTCTGGCAAAGCTGATTTTCTGCAAATCAGAACTGGTTTAAAATGGTGTTACCAGGACCTCTGTCCAGTGCATTCAGCATCCTTAGCCTTCAGTGATCTGCTTGGAATTTTGGAAAATAAGCTTAGAGTGGTTGAGCTTATTCCTGCCCATTGTTATACTGCTTACATGTTTCCTCCCATGTCATTGGAATTTAGATTTAGAATCTGGACCCTGAAATGAGCTCCTGTCTAGATTAAGGGTCACAGAGTGTGTAGCAACTAAAGCAACTATTGCTGCGTTTTAATCTGTATTTTAACTTGAATTTGCATAATCTTACCCCTTTTTCTTGACACTTACTAAGAATCCTGTATCTACTGATAAATATATCCAAAAGGAAAAGGAGACTGACAGAATGTAAGGAAGTTTAACATATAACACATTGCACCTCTTTGTTGACTACACCATCATCCCTCAATCCTTTGTTTTCTTGATAGGAGACAGTATATTATCACTTCAGACAGATACTTGCAGATGTTACTGAATCCAAATTAAAAGCAAAATCTTTTTGGTTTGTATCTAGTGGGAATTCTTTCCTGCAGTCAAAAACACTGCATGTTTCAAGCCCTCCAAACAAAGCCTGGAGAACTATGTAACCTGTATTAATCTGTCTTTTTCCTTTGCCTCATTATTCTTATCCCTTACCCTTATTTTTGAGGTGCATCTGTCATTACAATACTCCATGCTTCCCTTCAGAGGAGCACTCTTAAAATCACCAGTAGTATGTACTATGGGAAATTGGCCCAGTACAGGAACATTGCTCTCAGGACATTGTATCAAAATTGCTCTCAGGACACCAGATATATCATGGGTGTAACAAATCCCAACTGGCTTCATTAAAGCTATTTTAGAGAAAATAAACTGGTTTAATGGATGGCAAGTTTCTCTCTGTTCCTACTGTCACCATACATTGTTAAATGTAGAATGTGGCTCCACTGTAGAAACCCATTAAAGAGATATAATATTTCATTCAGGTAAGTATTGCCTTTCTGCTTAAAGGGAAAACACCATTGTGAGCTTAGTGAAGAATTTAATTTGATGTATATCTGCAGGAAGTAAGCCTTACATCAAAAAGTAAGTACCAGCAGCTGGGTTCAATATGGGATTTGACACTGTTTTCTATAAGCTCTTTACCAAATGTGTGCAGTTTTTGAAATAGCCACATGCCCACCTTATTATGATCCTTTCCTGGAAAGAGAAATACCTTTAATCTTAAATATGACATTCACATGCTTATTTTTTAAAGAATTGATTTAATATGAAGGATTTTATTTCCTGTTTTTATTAAGATCCGGGTTCCTTGTCAAAGTACTGCCGTAAGTAACAAGCTATTGCACATCCTGTTCTTCATTAAAACAGGCAGGATATCAAAGTAAAAAACATAAGAAACATAAATGTAGAGGAATTTTAGGATTGAACTGTAATCTATACCATGCCAGTGACTTAATAAGGATCTCAAATGATAAAGGAATTCAAGTCTGGGCAACATAACCAGAGCAACTTCCCCCTCCCACACCCCTCCCAACTTATGGACTAAACTACTTTTTTTTCCCTGTACTTTTGAAAACATCATGTTCTTGAATTAATATTTAGGTTAGCTGGGAAGAGATACACAATCATTAATTTTTGCTACTGCTGTTACTCTCCTTAAGTTCTTATTTTTCGTGATAAGTCTTTTCCAGTCACTATAGATAAATGCAAATCTTATCATGATTACTTTAAAGAATTAATGTCAACCATTCAAATACTACTTATGGTTATTTTCAGCAATTTTTTTTTTTTTAATTAACTGTTGAGAGTTTCAATGTGAAACAAAATCCAGGAACATGCTTATTTGGTCAGGACAGGCAATGTTGCACAAATGTAATTTTGTTTGACCAACTGCACCTAAATAAGAAACTCCTACAGAGTGTGATTAAGGTGGAGATGGAATATGAAATATCCTTAGTGAAACTGATAATGTGTGTCTGTCTATGGATAAGGATACATTAGATTTAATCTAGACATCGTGGCTAACCAGAGCAATACAGGAATAGCAGGACAGGCTTCCATGTAAGCTAGTGACTAGAGGATATCTATAACAATTCTGGTGGGCTTGAATGAGATTATTTTGACTGCCTTGTCACTAGTACTGTTACTTGTTTTGGCTGGCTGAAGCTGGTGTGAATATATCTAGCAGAGCTGCATGTTGATCTGGAAGTGTAACACAGAATAAAGTAAGACTGAATTTTTCCATGTAAATACTATTTGCTGTCTATTTCTGTATTGCTTAGCAACAGAATCAAGATAAATTTTATCAAATTTAACAGCAGAAAAAAAACATGTAAAACGCGTTGTTATTGGATTTATGTTGTTATTAAAAAATTTAGATGTGAGGGGGGAATGGCCCAAATCAAACAGGAGTAAATAGAGTTTTTGGATCCCCAAATCTAGGAAATATAGAGATTTTCCTTCTGGGATTAGGTATATGGTGAACCCTGGGAGACCTTATTGTATCATGTAGCTGAAGCTTATTGTTATTTGTAAACCACTCCTGCATCAGGGGCAACCAGTGCTATACACAGGCAAATACTTCATGAGACTGTTTTTTATGTAAAAAAAAACACAGAGAATGTGAAGAGCATGAGGACAGACCAGAGAGTAGATAAATCTCCAATTGGGCAGGTCTTGACTTTATTCAGTACTGTATAAAATAAGCCACTACTCATCTCTATTGAGATGAATGTGAGCAGTTGCACTGGAATTGTGTGTAAAGTATGCATGTACCTCTAACACTCCCTGAGAGACACAGGCTAGCAAAGACTTAATCCTCTCTAATCCCTGATTGAAAAATTACACAGATAGCACAAACTTTGAAGAAAGAATACATTAAAAGAAGCCTTGGAAGGGGGAAAAAAATAAATCCCAAGCTTGAAAATGTACAGTGACAATGGGATGTCTTCAGCAAGTGTTTCCAGCAACACCCACGTCTGTTTTGCTTCATTTACCCTTCCTTCCAAGAGCTGCTCTTCCCAAAATGCAATTAATTGACCCTAAAGTGTGAAGTAATGCAACCTTGTGGGCAAAAATGCTGCTCCTGCCCTTGCTCTTTCTCTTGGGAGGGTGTGTAATCACAGCTTGCTAGGCAAGGGCAAGCTGCATTTGAATCAATGGGAGACCTGAAAGTGAGGAGAGCTGGGGATGAAAAGGGCTGGAAATCAGAGCAGTGGTGAGCAGGAGCAGCCCCCTCCATCCAAGGGCAGAGGGGAAAGGTGCCAGGTCTGGCTCAGTGGAGGAGATGGGATCTATGAAAGGGGAGTTGTGTCAGCCCTGGGGCAGTGCAGTGAGGAGAGCTGGAGGGTCAGTGCCGTGACACTCGCCCTGTGTCCCCTGAGCACTGTGAATGCAGTTCTTTGCTCTGCTGAGTGTGGGCAGCAAGAGGCTGTGTGTGGGAATGCCAGTGTTCTGCTCCTTCTTGGCTGTGGCTGTGCCTTCTCCTCCTCTTCTGTCTACGTACAGGTTGAATTTAGGGGAAGGGAAGGTGACCAAAGCACAGATGCCCATGAGAACATGGGCAGAGCAAGAGCAGGAAGGTGCAGTAGCTTGACTTTCATCCATTCCAAAGGTCCTGTGAGTGCTCAGGCTTTCACACAAAGTGTTGTTCAAGACCTGGCTTAGACTCTGTTGCAGGTAATGCCATGAGTTGCCCCCAGCCTCTGGCTCTCTTATCTTAACTGCTTACTACCTGAAGATGTTCCTACACAGTGGAAATTCACCAAACAGGAGAGGTACTAAAGGAGAAGTTGTCTTTGTCCACTGCCCTAATCAACTGATACAGATCAAAAAGTTATTTTACTGTCTGTAGGAAGGGCCTCTTATCTGCAGATGCAATTGGCTTTTGATGAGAGGGTGATTGGGATATTAACTGAACTGAAAACTGTAGCAGAGCTCCTGTACACCGGTCAAATACAAATGTTACCCTCTGATGTATGCTCCTGTTGCAAGGACTAATGAATATGTGGATTAAAGTGAAATGAGTAGATACTAAAGGGAACATCAACTGTTGGATCTCCAAGTTTTATGGATATTGTGCAATTTCTTCAAAAAGTGCAAAATGTAGCCTTGAGAATATAGAATTCTGATCTATTTCTACTACCCACATGGGAAAAAAGAACACCTTTGAATTGCTTTTCTTAGATAATTGTGCCCATCTGCAGTTTTTTTATACATAATAATGCTGTACAGCTTTCATAAAACTCTAAAATAGGTCAGATTTTGCAACCAGAAGATGCTCACCAGTGTTCTGCTTACAGTCTTGTAAAAGCAAATGTAGACAATGTACAAAAACATGGCACATGTGTAAATTTGCCATCTCATTGCTTTTGCTGCTCTGGCTCTATTGTCAGTAATAATACCACAGCAAGGACGGTTGGAGGGAAGCCAAACGTTTATTTGGTCTTTAGGCTTTGATAGTATGTTGGCAGCTGTGTGATCTTTGTTAAATTCAAAAATGCAAAGTGTAGCTTGTTTGCAAGAATCAGATGAGACTGTTGAGACAGATGCTTTTTGGAGCGATACCCGGCGAGCTGTGACACACATGTAAATGGGGCTGCTCGACCACTTGCCCCTGTATATTGAAATTTCCCTGGTCTCTGGAGCTATTTAATTAAGTTGGGATTCAGTGTTGCACAAATGAAACATTGTGAGCGTGGACAATGGAAATGTGCCTTTCCACTTGCCTGCTAGCTGGGAAGCCCCTCTTCTGTAGGCAGAGAGCACGCTGGATAAACATCTCTTCTATCTGGGATGCTCATAATGGTAATCCTCAAAGAGAACATGGAGATTTATTATTTTCCAACTAAGTTAGCTCTCTGTGTTTTATGTGGTGTGTCTGTAATGAGCCTGGTGTTGATGTCCACGATGGTGCATGATAATGCCATAAAAAAGCAGTGAAGGTGGTGCTCCTTTATTTTTTCAGTTTTTGGTGTGTCCAGACTAAGCAAGAATTTTTGTAAACATAAGCATGCTGTAGCACACGTATTTAGTGAAAAACTAATAGCTCTGGTTATGTGGCTGAGGATGTGGTTTTATTTGCCATCAATGGGACTGGAAAACTTTTTTAATGTTGCCTTCAAGGGTCTTTTATGAAGCAGGAAAAGGAGTTTGGGAATGAGTAAGTTACTGAGTGCAGGAGTGTGGAACAGGTTCTGTTTCTGTTGGAAATCTGTTGTTTTCCTACACGTTCTGCAGGTGCAGAGGACAGCAGTAGGTTGTCTGTCACTCACAGCTGCAGTGGACCAGCCAACAGCTGGTGGCAGCTCCAGCTCCTGCTGCAGACTTTTCGTAGAAAGTTAAAAGAGTTGTCTCTAACTTTCTTACTACTCAAGTGGAGATGAGAGGGAGCTGTAGCAAAGTGTATACATTCCATTCTCATTACACATCTGCAGCCAGCTGGGTATTCCAATAGACAGAATCACTCAATCAGGCAGGGAAGCAGACTAACAGAATCAGACTGTCATGCAACTGTTTACATTTATTTGTTGTTCTTAATACACTTGTGTAATTTTATTGCTATAGCCATTTTAGAAGCGAAGTCAAACTGAAATATGGTGGTTACTTGCTGTGGC
This sequence comes from Polioptila caerulea, assembly GCA_013397295.1. Lineage (NCBI taxonomy): Eukaryota > Metazoa > Chordata > Aves > Passeriformes > Certhiidae > Polioptila > Polioptila caerulea. The sequence goes on from VYXF01001935.1 coordinate 534,927, forward strand.
TAGAGTGCAACATGGGAGAGAGTTCAAGTGCAACCAGCTGCATCATAAACTGCTTAAACTAAGGAAAAGTCCATGGAGTAAATGAAACTACGTCAGCAAGATTAGCCCCACCAATCACAGCCAGAATGGAGGATATTAAGCGGACCAGAATACTTTTGAAATGAGAATGACCAAGTTAAAACAAGCAAAAAGAACTTAGCCAGGAAACCACTTATCTTTTGAGTCTTGATAGTCCCCATGAAACTCCCAGAACCACATTTCCTTCTTTGAAATAATGAAGTGGCCCAGAGCCACTATCTTGCAGAGCTGCAAGGTCAACTATAAAAAGCTGCAGGTTGCTGAACTCAGCAGCTATTTTTGTTATTGAGGTTGGTCTCTACATGCCAACATGTTCAAGCTGAAATGTAACTTGCCCAGGAAATTAGTTAGTGTGCACACAAATACAAGATTATAATTACAGCTACAGAATGCTGCTCACTGGAGAATTGAACTTGGATGGGAAAGCTAGTCCTTTTCTTTGCCCATTTTATTTGGAAAGAAAAGAAACAATGTAAGCTGCCAATATTTTGATGTCAGCATCCTTTGTTTTTTCTGGCTATCTGAGACCTCTTTGATCCTCATGCTGCCAGAAATGTTTGCTCTGACTGTGCTCCTTCTTTCTAGCAGATCAACTATTTTGCTACAGGTTGTCAGAATGAAGGTTTTAATTTGATGAACTTCTGAGTGTGTGTCTGATGCCTGTTTCTGTCCAGGACACTCTGTGTTTTTAAACATATATATAAATTTTTAAACCATGACAATAAGTGGCATATATAGAGCCTGAATTCATATTCTCTGCCTTTGCTCAGATGAAATTCTATTCAACACTGCAAATGTTATTGGATGTATAATATTAATTAAATGTGGTGACCAGGGTGGTTTGACATAGAGCATCTTTTCAATAGCAAGAGACAGTGCTGGAATATGTAATTCATGGACCTGTCTTGCTGTTGTCTCTTGAACTTGTTGGATGACAGTGAATAAGACTTCAGCTAAACAGCTCTGATTAGTTACTAAGCTATATCCAGGCAAAAGCAAGCCTCTGTTTTGTATTGTATTTGTATGCTTTGTGGATCTCCTGTGTCTGACAATAACTTTCGAGCTGGGACAGAATGAAAAACTTTGCACAAAACAGAGGACCCATATTGGTTAGTCTAGTTATTCTTGGTACTAGAAGCTCCAGTTATAATCTTCTAGGAGACAAATCATATTTTATATTATACAAGGAGAATATATTAATTTTTCATATTTTTCTAATTTTTCTTGTCTGACCATCTGTATATAAAGTATTAGTGAGATTAATCTTGTGATAGTTGAAATCCAGTTGGATGTTTTTAGTTGAAACACATATAAATAACTGAACTAGTATCACACTGTAATCCAAAGCACTGATTTACATTATGGTCATCTATCAGAATTTTTTTCTTTTATGGGAGATGTTTTATAATATTTAATGATTATAGCAATGTAGGTGGTAGGATGTGCTAAGGTACTGCTGATGTAGGAAATTGCTTTTTGTATCCACAGATCAGAATAGTAAATCATTTAAGAATTGGTGCATATCCAAAACGCATCTGTTGACCCAGATTCTGTCCTCTGATAACAAGAATGAAGTGATTGTTTTTCCGAGAACCAAATAGATTTTATTTACATTAGTGGAAGTGCCAATAAGGGCTTGTTGTGGGATTTGTAGGATACTGCTTTTCTTAAAGAAAATTCTTAAAGAATGTGCTCATGAAACTCTCCTTTGTGTTATCTGCTCTCAGCTCTCTGATTTGGGGAAATATTGCATCAAGAATTTAACAATACAAGAATTCTAGCAGAGACCAAGGGGAAAAACCTGTTCCAGACAACAGCCCACGAAGGTGTAATGTTTCCTGTGTAGAAAAGTGACTTAAATATCGCGAACCGTGTAACACCGACTTCTTTCAGAAATAGAAGGTAATTTCTAGTTGCACAGAAAATGAAATGGAGGAGGAGACCTTGAGCCTACCGCATAAATCCTCCTGATGCATATTTTATTCTGTGTAATAGTGTTTCCAAGGATGGGGTTCCACCTGCATTCCTAATTTCCCCTAAGCTGAGAGTGTTTTCTGTTGATCCTTCTCTCCCCTTTAGTTATGGTAAAGTAGTCCTGGCATGGAGTATCCATACTGTGACCTGCAAAGAGAGGGCTGGAGTTCAGTCATAGTTCCTTTCCCATGTGGAGACCTATTTCTGCCTCCCTTTTCTTTGTAGGAAAGTGTAAGCTCTGTGTAATGAGGGTACCAGATGTTTGCCTTTAGACAGGACTTGCATTATCATGGCTTCCAAGCTGCCAGGAAGGTCTGGACTCCAGCAGTGGGTTATTTCCTTACTGAGACAATGGAGTAGCCACATGCATGGGATAGTTTATTCTGGTCTCCATGTCTTTATAATTATGTACACTGCTGTAGAGATACTCCAGAGCAAAACAAGCAGAGGTTACAACTCTCAGAGCTGGAGAAAAGACGTGTGTCAGTCCCCAGCTGCTTATTTTCTCATTGCAACCTACATCAGGCACTGAGATTCAAATCAACTGCTCTGAACACTAGGTTAAAGTACTGCTCATAGCAGAACCTGCAACATGGGCCTGAGAGGAAGAAAATTTGAATTGTATCATAATTCCTTGTTCCACTTCAGAGAGAATGGGAGTGATCTGGTGCTATCAGAGGACGTGACTCCTCTGACTTGCTGAGGGTGTTTAGCCACCAAGGGCCCTCCTGTGCAGTGCCAAGCTCTAGAAGGTCCCTGTCTCCTGTGCTGACACAAAGCCCAGCTGTCCCACTCCCCTTGTCCCTCTAATGCCATTCCAGAGGGAGATGTAGAAAAGGACAGCTGAAAATGATGACTCTTGATGTACACATGTAACTTGTATGTGCTTATCTCTAACACACGTGGATGTGAACATATAGTGTTCTTTTGTACATGTGATCACCCTTCCTGTCTCTACTTACAGTATACCTTTATCTGTAGATAGCTGTCAGTTTTTGATAGTTGGTTCTTTATTTCCTGGTTATTTTCTGGGTTTTGTGATTTTGTATGGTTGAAACAGCAAAAACTTATTGCACAGTTGTTGAGTAACTTGTAACAAATGAGACTTCCTCAAAGAATTGAAACACTCTCGTTTGATTTGATTTTTCCAAGAGGCTTTTGGACTCAACACTGTGCTAACACAACTAATGTGGCTTCTGGACTGGCCCTGGCTTGGGTCCAGCCCAACTCTGAGCAGGGGCAGAGCTGGCTGGCAGCTGTCAGTACCCATCTGTGGAGGCATAACCAGTAGCATTCACGGTATTTATAAAGACCCCTTGCTAGCAAATGTATTCAGCCTTCTGAAACAATAGTTCTTCCAACTAATTAAAAACAACATTACCCTAACAATATTACATGCTCAAGAAGTAAACAAACCATAAAACGATCAGCAAACACAGCAGTATTCATTTAGAAATGTATCTTCTGGAGCACAGGGTAGAAAATAAACATGATTTTGGTCTGGAGAATATTCTATACTCCTGGGATCACCACCCAAAAGCTGGAACCACTTGCTGATTCTGGCATGGTGGTAGAGCTGCAAAGCAGCAGGTGGCAGATGAGTAAAAAATCCCATCTGTCAGAAACTGAGGAGGTGGTACCGAGAGCTTTGGGCTCCAGCAGGTTCATCAGAGTATCCATTTAATAGGCAGCAATTAAAAGGAGATAAATCCTGGTGAATGACCACCACTGCTCAGGGCCCTGATGTAGTTTGTCTCAGAGTTCTTTGTGTAAGCAGTGGTGAGGGGCTGAGCAGTAGCAGAGGGAAGCTGCAGCTCCCAAGAGCTGAAATCAGGTGTCATAAAGCCAGTGGCCAGCACTAGCCCTTCTTCAAGCTGGCTTGAGAGAATGAACATTTCTTACTGGTGTTCTCATACCCAGGAAGAATTAAAACTGTGTTTCCCCCATTATTTTGTCAGAAAATGACCTGTGAAAAACTTGAAAAAAAGTTGAAATCTATTTCCATACCTTGCTTGGCATGGGACCTTGTTTGTAGAGGGCATGGACTTAGAAATTTATTCTCCCTGTCTAAAGGAGTCCACCTGGACTGATCTGATGTGAAAGAAGAGTGAGTCACCTGATCAGAATGATCTCAGTTCAGTAACATTCCTGTCTCCTCTGGGATGAGGACAAGGCGGCTCTGACCTACCCAACTAGCAATTCTATTCCAATAATTGAATCAGCAGAGAATGCAAAACACATTCCCTGATATGAAGTTGTTTTGCAGATTTGGGCATACCACTTTTTTCCTCCATGCTATCAGTAATTATTATTTTAAGTTGTACATATCCTGGTACAGTTGTGAATGTCCTGATTTTCTAAAGACAAAAAAAGTAGTCATGTTCTAAATCCATGATTGCATGCATGTGGAGATTTGTTTCTTTGTTTTGCTGTTAAAAACAAGCAATGGTTGTATTGTTGAATGAAATACCTTGTTCAAATAATAACCTAGAGTCTGCAAATTTTTTTGTCATCTGAAAATGTGACTCAGATATACCATTTGAGCAGGAAAAATAAGCATGCTTTGCCTGTTAGCCTTGTCTCTTGCTTGGTGCCTGCATCCTGCTGTGGTTGTCCAGAAGCAGCTGTGAATGTGCCATATTGCAGAGACAGCTACCATTGTGTTCACTTGGGTGCAAATAGGGCAGTTCTTCTCAGTATAGGTAGCTCTGTCTATCAGTATATCTGAGGACTAATCAATGGCAGAAAAAGAAATAAAGTCTCTAATCTTCTTCTTTTTCTGAACAGCCATTCTTTTTCTAATGTCAGTTCTTGCCATTGCCAGAATCTAATGGATTTTTGCCTTAAGAATAATTTAGATGCTGACTTAAACAGTATTTCCAGGGGGAAAATATCTTTTCCTGTACTGATAGGCTGCTGATGCCCAGGTAGTATTCCATACCTTGGCTCAAATGACAGAGCTAGGCAGGGGATCACAACTGATTTCTCATTTCCCAAGTACTTGTATAGCAACATCCTAAATAAGTCAGTGCTTATGGGGAAGGACAATGTCTTCTGTTAAATTGTTCAATGTAGTTGCAGGGTACAGATAAATCTTTGGACATATAAAAAACTTGGGAAGTCCTGACCTTGAAAAAACCTTGTGTTCCCAAACCCTGGCCTAATAAAACACATTACTGCTCTTCATCTACCTTGCTTTGGGTCCCTTCACCATCTGGGTTACAGGAGTCTGCAACAGGCAGAGTTTAGGAATGGGTGATGTTTCACTCTCAAATTCTGTATCCACAGCTTGTATTAGTGTTGAATTAATACAGGCAATTACCAACAGGGGGTGTTAAATGTATACTTTATTAGTAACAAAATATAAGATACTATTTATTTTGCTCATCTGCAAATTGTTTTCCCAAGCTGGGCTGTGCATTGGCAGAATTTGCTATAGCAGTGTCCAAATCTTAACAGTGGTAGCTGCAATTTACACAGAAATGATGAACTCTTTGTCACAATGAAGCACCTTGATTAGATGAACTCAGTTGAAAATGAAAATAAATTCTTCCAACTTAGGAAAGGTATCATCTGAGTTATTGCTGGGTCAGGTCAGAGCTGAGTGTGTATTCTAAGTAATTCCTCTGTGGAATTATTATCATCACCATAATAATATCTCAGTGAAATCAAAATGGAGATATTTGTCCTGATGGCCTATCACTTTTTATTTGAAAATCATTATAGTTACATTATCTCAAGGTTTGCGAAGGAAAGGTAACACCTGCCCCAGGAAACTACTGAAAAGTTATTTCAAGGGGAAAACTATTGAACTAGAAATTAGAAAGATACTAAAACCACAAAGCTGTTTTCCTTTGTAACAAAACTCAGCCTGGAGTTGCATAAAACTCCAAGTTAATCCCAGCTGCTCTCTCTGTCTGTAGCAAGGGCTGTCATTTCCAGCACACTTTGTGCAGCATTGCTCTGTCCACCCCCAGGACGGTGCATGCTGGGTGCAGCAAGTTGTTAATGGGGTGAGATATTAGTTCTGAGCCAGTGTCTGGCATTGTTTGCTCTTGAATACTTTGGTTTTGCCAACAGGCTGTTTATCAGTTGAAAAGGTAGAGATCCATTATCTGTTTGTTGCTTTTCCAGTCACTGTCTAGCATGATGTGAATCCTTGATGTTGATCTAGATGTGAATCCTTGAGTGTTCTGAACTTTGTCTTTACAGCTGCACCTAAAATTCAATTTTAAGAGGGTCTGTCATTTTGTATCCTCTCTTTTCCTTCAACCCTGGGAAAAATGTGTTCACCAGCACTTAGTGGGCTTAAAATGTCTGCAAGGCTTAAGGAAGGTGTTGGATGCATTCCTTGGTTGATAGTGTTTGCTTATGTGGAAAGTGTGGAAAGGTATCTAGGGTAATTAAAAATATTATTTTACTTTTCATAACTATTTTTATTTTTTAATGTAATGTAGCTGTGGATTTCAAGCCACACTTCCATTTAAAATATTTTTTTCCCATGTTTTCAATGTGTACAAGTTTCTTTTGGAGATGTTCTAGTTGTCTCAAAAATTTCATATAGAATTACTTTTCTGTGGACTAAAGGAATGTTTTTAGATTTCCATGCTGGCATTTCTGTTTGCCCTAGTTTTCTTTGAACATGAAGAAGTTAATTCTCCCTGAAAGAAGTTGTATGCATTACTTTGAGGAGAGAGAGCCTGTTTTAATTTTACTTTACTTCCCTGTACTCCAGGATGATAGTTCCAGTTTTGTTGGCACGACCATTTTAGGAGATTGAGAAAGGCGGATCTGGAGAGTTAATGATTTCTTTTCATTCATTGAAAGCCAGAAGAAAGGAGAATTTTTGACAACTGGTGATGTGTTGGTGACTGATCTATGTTAATCGATCTTCTCTTGTGAAATTCTTGTTTCTCTCTCTTTAAACAAACAAACAGTCCTGCAACATCTTGGTACCACAGTGAATGTCATCACAAATTTATACAGTGCTGATGACACAGTCTTCTGAATCAAAGATTTGGATGTGAAAATTAGGAAAAATGCATTTTCTATAAGGGAGAGAATTTTTCTCTGTTACCTGTGCTGACAAAATGTGGGAAGACAAATCAGCCATAAGGCTCCATTAATTTGATTTTAATCTTTACTTTATAAACCTGAGATTCTGGGTGATAGGACACAACCATTTTAATTAAATGGCTTGTACTACCTTTTCTTTTTCTTCTTTAATTATTTTTTTTTTTTTTTTGGCAAGAGCTTTACATAGTTAGTAAGGACAGGATTACCCTACCTGCACATACCTGATCTGTGTAACTTCCAAGTTATGCTACCAGATGCTGGGGGCCACTGGGAATCATCTACAAATGTACACATTTTAAGCAACTTTAAAGCCAATGATATTCTGAATTTATGTTGTGGGGTTTTTGTTGTTCTTTTTTTAAAGATTTTTGTGTTTTATTTTGTTTTTTTTTTTTTTTTTTTTTTTTTGTTTTGGTTTTTTTTTTAAATTTCTTTGCACTTCAAGTTAGCCATCAGCATTGTGAGGAAAATCTGCTTCAGAGAAGTGGAGGAATCATGCTGCTTTCACACAAATGCTCTCAATGTATCTTCTGAAGGGTCCTGGCATTACTTTGAAGTAAAACTAATGTTACCTTATTTTTCCCTCCTCTTTCTGAAAGACAAGCAGAGTTTGCAGCTCTGTCTGGCGAGGTAGTTTCCTGCAAGTAACTTTCAACATCAGAAGCTGACTCGGGCTGCTTTCCTATGCAGATAAGGAAAGCTGCTCGGTCTCTCAGCAGTCTGCCATTAATTAGACCAACTTATTGGTAGCACATGTTGACCAAGTTGATGCTTTATTTTCTGTAGCACAAAAGGTGGCAAAAAAATCAACAAGTCTTACATTGTGTGATAGCTTTTCTGGTTTGTTTTCTTTAATTCTTTTTTTCCATGGAACGTCTCACATAAGCCTGCATGTGTGCGTTGGCGTCAGCCTTCTGCAAACGGAAATAATGCGCATGAAATGGTAATCGTTGCCAGCCTCCAGTAAAGTGGCTCCTATCCAGGGCAGTGGGATCAATTATTTTTCTGGGAGGCTGTGTATGTGAGGCTGTTAATTTTACAAATGAATGATAGAAAGAAAGAAGCATCTCTGATGGATCGTTATTGATGGAAGAATTAGTTTTGTCCGGCAATCATTCACCGTTTGTTTGTGAGGAGAGGACGTGTTTTTATTGTTACTGGTGCTCACCCCGGAGGCTGAGACAGAGGGATCTGTATTGTTCTTCTGTGTGAAATTGCTTCTGTCATCTCCTACAGAAATTCGTGAAGTGTGTGGGGAGTGAAGCATAGAGAGGACCTGATTTTTTGCTATTTAAGTGCTTAGTGGTAATTTTTTTTTCAAAACAGTGGTGGTGCTGCCTCAGTGAATCCAGTGTGTAGTTAGTAGGACCCAAACTCAGGTGATGAAGAAGATGAATTAAAAGATATACACATTGTTTAATTTCTAAATGAAGAGGTACAGGCTTGCATTCTATTGGGACTTGGTTATTTATTAATCTGAAATTTAAAATAGAGACCATTAGTCTTGTCCAAATTATTTTAGTCTCCCAGCAGACTGATGTTGCAACAAGTTTTGAGAAACTGTCCTCAAGTTCTAAAGCATAAATTTGTCTGAACACTTGGTCTCTGTTCCACACTGCTGCTGTTTTTTTCTTCTTCCCTTTTTTCTCTGTCTGAACACAGCAGTAGCGCACAGCTGGAGTGACATTTCCAGATGACTCTTTTGAAAAACTGCCATAAAATAGCATGGACAAGCCCCTCAGCCCCTGCTCCTGCCCCTCACAGATTGTGCCTGGGCTGTAGGAAAAGCAGAAAGAGCATCTGAAAAGCCCCACATCCATTTGGGGAAAGATGCTCTTGCTGTTGTATGCAGAAAACATCCCAGGGAAGCAGGCAGCCCGTCCACGTCCTTGCAGTGCACAGCAGCCCAGGATCACAGAAGCACAAAAATAGTTTAAAGGCATTGAGGCGTAGTACTTTCCCTAGGAAATCTTAAGCTTTTCTTCAGAGTGATTCAAATTGAGTGCCAGCACTAAACAGCTTCAAGAGGGATCCCAGCTACCTTTGCACTTCATTTATTCTGGCACAACTAAACAGAGCCTTTCTTCTCCTCTGTTAAGATGTGAGAGCTTGTGAGCTTTGCACTCATCCATGAGATCACACACTGGGTTTCAGTTTCAGACCTCAGTAGTAGCAGCTGGTGGAATAAAAGGATTCCCTGAAATAGCACCAGGCCCATGTGGTTGTGCCTGTGCAGAGGGAAGCTCAGGCTTTGGGGTAAGCCCTGCGATCTTGGGCCTCTGCCCATTCAGACTGCAGCACCTCTGGGAGCATGTTGTGGTTTCCTGCCTCTCTACACCTTGGTTTCTTTCCAAAATAAATTGAAGCACACAAGGAGATGGTGCACTCTGCTTTGTGTCCCAGGATGGGCTGAGCTGCACACCCAGCAGCTCTGCTCTGGAACCAGGTGCCCTTGGACGATGCTGTTGCTGTGCTGCCCTGCTGCTCTCTCACTTCTGGGGTCTTTGGCTGCAGTGCCTGGTGCTGGGGATCTTTACTCAGAGATGGTGTAATATGCTTGAGAAATAAAACCTATAATTTATTTTCTACTGCTTACCACACTTGCTATGTTGGTCAATTTATGTTTTCAAGCTCAAAGCTTTCTCGAGAGGACAAGAGAAGTGCTCCAGGCAGGGTTCCTCCTTGGCTGCTGAGGTGTCCTGGAAAGCATGATGCCTTCACTGTGAATGACACCATCACTTGCCAGCTCCAGGCATATTCAAGCTGCAGTTAATTTAATTGCATTTTGCAATCACTGCAGTGTAATTTGTAATATATATGTGTTTAGAATATACCTGTGCAATGAAACTCTGCAGAGCTCCTTAGGGCATGGCTGCAGGTGTGACAAAGCCAGGTGCTGTCTTGGCAGCTGTGAACCTGGTCCCTGTCCACCCTGGATTTGTTTTGTGCTCGGTAGAAAGAGTCTTTAGATGATTTGAAGCAAGCTGTGCCCTGAAGGCACCTGTGGCTGGGAGGCACAGGGCAGTGCTGAGCTGTTTCCCCCAGTCTGTGGTGGCCCCTCTGAGCACTGACAGGAGCTGATGTGCACATTGTCCTGGCTGTGCCACTGAGGCTGGGTGAGAACGTGACTGTGAAGGCTCCTGGTTGGGGTCTCTATGTTCTCCTCTGTGGCACTGGGCATTTGGAGAGGGAGGGAACTGTTGCAGAAGTAGAGCAGCTGATTGACCATGATTTGTTGGTTTATGCTTTGTATTCCACTTTAACTGGAGTTTGATGTTTCAGTAGTGGGGAACAGTTGTTTGCTTCTTTGAGTTTTCAGGGTTTTTTTAAAAAAGTTACTTATATGCCTATTTTTAAGTGAAGAGAATGGGAGGGAAATGCTTTTAATAATTGAAACATACCCCTTAAATTGTGCATTCCCCTTTACAGGAATTGCAGGTATATGCAACCAGAAAAACCCAAACCTCATCAGCTTTTTTTTTTCTTCTAAAACTAGTTTCTTGGAATGCACATTTGAGCGCATTGCAGAAGCTCCTTGAATCTTTGTCTATTTCAGCTTTAGGCATTTAGGTTAGAATAAAAACCTTTATGGTGAGTTTTTGACATTTCCATGCACAGCACCTCTAACAGTGCAGGTGCTGAGAAAGCAGACTTCCTCTGCAATATTTATGCAAAATTTAAGGCACACATCAATGTTTCTCATGTCATCCATGTTTAGAATCTTCACTTCAGATAAAACCTTGCAGCCCTGGCTTGGGTGATTGCAATAGCCCAGCAGCTCAGGGTGAGGCTAGAACATTATTATGTGTTTCTGCAATGTGCCTGCCCCAGCACAGAGGGATCAGCTATTTGAGGATTGTAGGATGATGGAACAAATCAAGTTTTAAAGGGCCTCAGGAAGTCATCTAGACTCACCTCCTGCTCCACGTGGGGTTACCTATGAATTTTGGTCAGTTGAGTCAAGTCTGCAATATTTTATCCAGAGTGGAGGTTTCAAACTGTGTCATGTGCCACAGCCCTTCAAAATCAGCAAACCCCTCCTTTTGGAGGCTGCTGTTTCAAAGCAGGAAGGGCTCATTGCTTGAGAGGAAAGCAACCAGCAAGAATCTGACAGGGTATTTATTGCATTACTGAAAATGCTGTCTCAAGAACCACTGATTTGGACCATGATGAAACCTTTAGAGGATAATTGCTTTCAGCTGAGGAATCCTCTGGGACCTGATTGTCAAAACAGTCCATTTGCATAATCATTGTCAGCATGCAAACTCCTGATTTTTTGAGGCATAAAGGGCACATAAATGTTTAGTAAAGAGAGTCTTGATGTGTTGTTTTGTTTCTTTTTCTTAGTCTACTTTGGCTGCAAGAGAAATATTATAATACTGTTAGTGTACTGCCTAAATTTAAAGACATTTTTGATAGGAAGAAATCTATTTGCTATGTATTTGTATAATTATGTATGTGTAGCTTTGTGTGTGTAGGTACAATATCTATACTTGGTTGATCCATACCTTGTAAGGTTGCCCAGATGGTAACTTACACATGTTGAGAAATACATTGTCAACCTATACCTTGTACATTTTATGCCTTCTAGAGACAGTTTAATAAAAACAGGTGCTTTTCCATAAGAAAAGTTCAGCAGCCATGAAGAAATATGCACAGTGTGTTTCCATTTCATCTTTACATATCTTGTAATTAAAGATATGCCAAACTCCTTGAAAATAATTCACTTGGGCAGTGAACCACATTATTCGGCGATTTGCAGATATCACAGAAGAGAAAGCTTCGGCATTTTGATTCACTCTGCAAATCGACACAGTGTTCCTCCACATTATGTCTCAGTGATGCCCAGTAAATTGGCTCTCATTGCTTCACACCACATTACTATGCATCAGGTCAAAGTAGCACTTTTTTTCTTATCGGGTGTGAAATGTTAGGTGGTAAATATTAAAGTCACAAAATTTTTTTGCAAAAGAGCTATTTGCTGGGTTGATCTTTGGGAATTTGTTCTCACTAGAATGATATTTTATTAATATGCTGTAAGATGATCATCAATGGATTCTAAAGCAAGTAGTAAAATCAATCTTTTCTCTCCTTAAGGCATGCCTGGGGTGCATTTTAGGAGGTTCAAGGCTTTGTCTACCTTATGGAAAGTGGGGTCATTACTGTTGGTGTATTACAGCCTGATCTGCTGCGGTGATACATAAATGGGTGTTCAGCCCACTGCAGCTGAATTTCACGGAGATGTCTACACAAAATATTCAAGCCTGCTGCTGGGGCTGCAGCACTCTGACTGCAAAGGGGGGAGAATGACCCCTGGAGGTCCAGAGCAGCCTGACACTGTATTGCTTCTTTACCTGTTGTCTGCTGTTATGGCAGCTCACCCTTGAAACCTCCATTGTGCCCCCCAAAAATCTCCAAAAAAATTAAATCTTTCCTTTGTTGAAGTCCTTATGTTCTTTGCATACAGGTGAGCCCTGTGCAAGCTCAAGTCCTCTGTGTACACAGCTCTTACCACAAGTGGTTTTGTAAGGGGCTGTCCACACCTGTGAAAGCAAAGAGACATTTACCCTGATCATACTGTGGTTTAACATTTGGAATGGAATTTTTTATCTCTGCTTTACTGAAGAGGTGAAGTGGATGATCTCTCTTTATTTCCCAGCAGCATTGTGTTCCTGTAGCTCAGCTTGCACAGGCTGAGCAGTACCTTACGAACCATGTAGTCAGCAACAGAGCTTATGCTGTATTTTTGTATTCCAGCAATTGCCCAGTATTTTAAAAATCTATGCTCTGTTTACATAATGTAAGTAGAAATATCTTCCTGTTGAAATGTTAGGGTGTTTCTCTGTGGGATGAATTGATCTCTGTAGGGGTGGGTGCAGCCTGGAGGGCTTTGGAGGAGACTCCAGGAAATAAAGGGAATTGTACCAACCTGAGCCCACCCACCTTTGATGTTTCCTTGCTGGATTTATAATCACTAGAGGATTATGAGTTGTGTGCTTCTTGTGCTGCTGTGTAGCATCCAGAGTAGTTATGTTGCTGTAAACACAGAATATGGCACAAACAAGCAAATCAATACCAGATATGATGGAGAGCTGTCCCATACTAATTCATGTGCCTATGGGTGTGTGAACCAAGGCCTCTGGTCTGCAATGTTGGGAAAGTGGGAGCAGCAGTGGTTCTTAGTGTTCCTGCAGCAGCTGATCTGATTCATCATCAGTGTGATAGAAAAATGGGTTTGATATGAGAAATGTTTACTGGTCAGTGTTGTTCCACAATGCTTGTGCTGTGTCAGCTGTACCTCTCCTATTTTAGGTGTTTTGACATATTTGTTGTCTCCATGTTCACTACATGGAACGGAAAACAGAAACTTTGGGACTTCTCCAGTGATTTCACAATCTCCACCATTTTTTTGTTTTCTGGATAGACTGTGTGGAAGAGGAGAATCAGAGAAACTTGTGTTTCTCTGTTAAGTGTTCTGATTTTATGGGACAAAAAAAGGGATGCTAGCTAAGCTTTGTGGAATTTTGTAATCCTTCCTAGAATTTTGCTTGATCTTGTTGGAGGAAGAAGAGGGGCCCTTATCTATTGACTGCAGATGTTGGATCTGTTTGAGAGTGTGTGCTGCTAGCACCATGTTTACTCCAAGGTCATGGGTGCACGGTATTCAGGGGGTTTTAAAAGATGGAAAGAATATCCTAGCAGTTATGTGGGATTGGGATATTTCTTAGCTGTGGACATGGAAAGGTTGGGGTGGAGGGTAAGAAGGCAGCAGAGTGTTTCAGTTGCTCAGAAGGTTTAACTGTAGTCGCTTCAAATCTTCTTTTGCTGATCTGCTGAAGATTGTGTAATCTGTCTAGCATGCAGATGTTGAACAAAAGAATATTACTGTAACATCCTTAATCTGTCTTTCCCTCTTCCCTTCCTTCCTCATGATCCATTCCCTATTCTCCTGGGAGTTGAAAGAATAAAGTGGAATTTGCAAAAAGGTGCATTTCTACTTTCCAAGAACTAATTCTCTGCAAAGAGATTATCTGCATTACTGGGAAAAGCTACTGCTCATTAGATGTCTTGCTGTAGATGCAGTTTAAGGCGATAAATAAAGTATTCTGGATCCCAGCACACAAGAATATAATTAATCAGGTATTTGTTCTAATATGGCCGTGGAGGGATTTAACAGGAGATCAGCTGTGTTTAGTAATTTCACTGATAGGTTCTTCCTTCCCTAGATGAAGGATTCTGCCTTTCTCTGGAATATCAAACTATGTCCTAATTTACATAATGTAGGGTGTTTCTCCTGTATAACATAGAATAGAGGACACAAATAGGCAATCAAGAGTTTTTAAACTATGCAAACAAAGGGGTATTTTTTTTTTTTTTAAACTAAGTCAGAGCTGTACTATATTTGAAGGGAAACATCTGAGCTCTTGAAGCAGTTATATGATAATACCATATCTTTACCCAAACCAAGCTCCTGCTGAAGTCAAGTAATGAGATACTTATGACATAAAGGTGGGAAGAAATGCTTTAGTCAACTGTTGAATAATAATCTGTGTGTAAAAGTGCTATAAATACAGCCACAGAAGTGGATGAGATGGTCATACAGATGTGATGAATTTCAAGGATGGTCCTTAGGGCAGCAATTTGTCATTCCAGAGTAGTCCAGCATATCTGTGTAGCTGTGCAGGCCTTGGAGGTTTCCCAGGGTAAGGTGCCTGTGAAATGGTAGGTGTCCCCAAAGCCTCACCAAACCACTGCTCCAAGCCCTGAGACTGAACCAGGGAAAGCAGAGTTTCCTCAAGGCTCATATGTGAACATTTAGGCCCATGTCTCTCTCAGGCTGTGCAAGCACATGTGGTGCTGGTGTGTGCAGGGGAGAATAATCCCTTTTAATGAGTGGCAAACCATCTATCTAGACAATTTGCATGGATAAGCACAATCCATCATAATACATCACCAAAGATTAGCCTGCTTATGAGACTGACGTGTTTTGAAAGGAACACACCAAAGTGAAATTTATTTTCACACTCCTAAGTCTGTGGCTTTGATCAAGGAAACAAAGCATGATGTTGTTTTAAGAAGACACTAATGACTGAAAAAGAAGTGATGTGTTTAAAAATCTTGGTCTGCTGTGGGTAATGGTTGCAGGGTTTGCCACCAGCTTCCCATTAGTGTCTGAAAAACTCCCATGCTAAACCCTGCTGCACAAAGCTGGCAGAAATTTTAATACTTATATCTCTGATTAAACTAGCGCACCTGTCGATGAAAGACTTCTTTTTTTAAGATCAACAAATATATTTCATATTGCTTGCTGCAGATTACAAAACTTTAAGATCTACAAGCATCAATGAACAGTAAAATATATGGCCAGATGATTGACAGGACAAGAAACAGACAGGTATTGTGTGTAATAGGCTAAAACCAGCCTCTGGAAAAAACATGAAAAATGGAAATTAAAACAACAGAAAAACAAAGAGCATTTCAAATTTGCCTTAATTCAATTTTTATTGCTTTTCACATGATGTTACTCAGCCAAATACAAGTGAAATATTTTATGAATTTAATAGTACACTTTTGTATTTGTATGCTCACATCTTTTATTCTGTGTCAAAGCTAAATGAAAATGGAAATGTAAGGGTTGACTGTGATATCATTCAGGCCATGTCTCAGACACATTTGAAAAGTTAACTGCACCAGTTTGCTTGCAACTGATAGTTATATGAAGCCTTTAGTATTTTATAAGCAAGTAAAGCTTAAGGATGGGCACCTGCTGCTCAAGGGAGAAATTCTCAATTTTTATGAGATCATTGGGAAATGTAATTTTCCCATTGTGACTTTAGAATGAATATTTGAAAATCATTCCCTTGTACCTCAACTACCTTTAAGTGTGGACTGCTTGGGTCTTTGTCTTGTCTGAAGTCTGGGTTCTGTACAGGCAGTCTAGTTGAAAGGAATGGCTAAAATGAAACTACTTTCTACTAATGCTACAAATCTGAATGTTTCCTTCTGTGTAGTTGTGCTTTTGCATTCCCACACATGATCATGGCTTATTTTTTCTCTGACTGACCTATCTCTCTTTTCTAAGCTAAGATAGTCAGCTAGAAAAAAGTAAAATTAGATGGTGAGTTGCATGTTTTGAGAAAACAACAGAGTGCTTCAGCTTTCTGTGTTAGGAGGATTTTCACTGGTGTTGTAAATGCACTGGATGATGTGCCCTTTTAGAGCAGTGCAAATGGTATATTGAGTAGTCTCCATGGAGTAAACCAAACCCCTTTACAGCTAGTAACAAAGTGGATGTGAATAAGCTTTATGGGGATCACTTGAATTATTACAGCATCTTTCATAGTTTGCATTGTCATAAGGCTATAAAGATAAAGCCTGCACAGGCATTGCTTTATTATTAAAAAAATGCAGCAAAATGTGTTTTGAACAAGTAGACAGAAGTAATGTGTAGCATTTCAGCCTTTTTGGAGCAGGAAGGTGATCTCCCTCCCTTTGTCATCCACTGCTTTTGGTCATGTTATGCCAAAACATTGCTCAGTCATCAAACCTTGAATTTGGTCATACTGTGTGTACTATCATCCCTTTTGGATTGCCCTTGCCCATATTATTTGTCAGAGAAATTAGTATTCATGTGGTGTCACTGATCTTTCTGCAAATCACATCTATATTTCAGTGGTACATAAATTGTTTTCATGCTCTGTATCCAAGCACTGATCTGGTCTAAATATAGAAGACTGGGAAGGGAAGGTACAGGTTGTCACTGCTGTGATCAGCAGTGAGTTCCTGCCATAATCATTTCACCCTGAGTTCAATACACTCTCTACCTGGGTATCAGTAGTGTTGTAACTCAGTTCAAAGGTGTGAAACATCAGGAGATGAATGGGCAACCACAAGACTGTTGACTTTTTTCACCTCTGTCAGAAAGCCCAGTATTGTCTTTCTACAACTGTTCTCTTATTGATGTATGGCTTCACATTGTGTACATAATCATGTCCATTAAAACACAGATTCAAGGGTAGGGAAATTGCTGTGAAAGTGGTGAAAAAAGACATTTATCTCTGGGGGTTTGTTTGCTTTCTGGTTTATTGACCTGGGTGTCTCATTTGTTGGGTTCCACTAACCATCTGTATGTAACTTGTACATTCTGGAGGGATTGAAAATGTGAAATATGTGAATTTTTATGACTTGGATGGATAGTTGCCGAGGTGCTGACTGTTCTGGATGGCAGATGTAGCAATAGGGCTAAGGAGGGGCTTTTGGCAATATTCAGAAAGGCTGGCTTGCCTGATGCTCGGTATAAAAGCAAACATGAGTACAGGAGGAATGACTGCCAGAAAAGCAACATCTTAACATCTGTCCCATATAAAATACCTTATTTTTCCTTCTGTCATACAATGTTTGCTTTCTAGTTTCATCCTGTACAACTGCAAAGCTGGTAGGGAATTTAGAGTTTCATTAATATCTGTGTTTAAAAGCTCAAACCTATTTTAAGAGTCCTATATTCCCAGCTAACAAGGGCTTTATGTTTTGAATTTTTTTAAACTTCTTTATACAGAAACCAGTATGAGATATTAATTTATTTTTCACAGGGAAACAGAGATATTTTTATTTTTAGTAATTAAGTGCTGATGTTTTGGCCACACTAATTACTCCTCCTTATGCTTTTGAGACAGCCTTGGTAGTTTGTTTGCATTTGAAGCTTCTAGTATCTGAAAATATTTTGTCACAAAATTATGCACACAGGTCTATATACATAAATATGTCAAACAGCTAATTGTTGCATTTCAGTCTGCGTGGGTCACCACTAGGGCTCACAAAGAACAACTACAATAACAAAATCAAAGCATAATTTTTCTGGGATTGGGATTTCCTCTAAAAAATATATTTATGTTTGCAAATCAGAAGGTTGGAGACCATTGAAGGAATCTGTTTGCAATTGCCTAGAAAAAACCATGTGTCTGTGGCTGTTACTTGGATGCTCAGGTCTTCTCCAGTGACAAACAATCTCCAGCAGCAGCCAAGAGCCTGTAGACAGCCTCACTTGGAAATGAGAAAGGATGATGCTTTTTCTTTCTATCTTTGCCTTTGCTGAGGTGAGGTCAGTGCAAATTATGTCCAATTGTATCTGGAACATCAGAAAAATTGTCATTGGTGGCACAGTGGGAATAGCAATCTACTCATTATAAGGGGGTGATGCTGCTTAGATGAGAAGCTACCCAAAAGTTTCTGTTCATAATGGTGAAAAAATTCAGCAATATGAAAACTTGAAAAATTTTAAAATTCGTCATTTTTTATAGACTTATCTAGTCTTTTGGGTTTTTTTGTTGTTCATTTGGAGTTTTTCTGAGTGTTCTGCAGAAGGTATCTCTGAAACATATAAAACTGTCATGTGTTACTTTCTTGCCAGTTTTTTTTTGTAATTAGTTCAACATGGCACAAGACCTCTAAATGACCCTTAGTTCTGTGTCACAGATTGCACTTTGTATGTTTATATGAAATACCAGGATAAGAGTCAGCCTGGGAGCACTTCAGTGATTTTCAAAGCAAAAAAGTCTCTGTGGGGGCAAATGTTTGTGATAACTACAGCTTTATTAAAACTTTTGAAGGCAGTGAATAAAATGAGACTGCAGAACTTCATCAGTGACTGAATTTTTCTCAGTGACTGTCTTTTTGGCTGAAAACATAATTTTAAAAAGAGTCAGGCTTGGTTTTTCATAGCTTTTACCTTGTTTTGTTGTTTATGTTAAGGCAAAGTGGGTGTAAATCAGGTTTTTTTACAGTTTTGTAAAGGATTGAGTGACATGAAGCCAAAGTGGGTGCAGCCCCCAGACTTTTGAATAATCAGTTTTCTCCTAGTGATTTCCACATTTTTGGTAGTTGATTGTACAAGAGAATAACAAACAATATAGATACATGTGAAATCATGGTCTAAGGCTGTGAAGTCCAGTTACCAGATCAAGGTGTGGTACAAAAGTAAGGAATATCTGAAAGACTGATATTAAAATGTACCTTCTGGTCAGAGGGCTCAAAGGGGGTATAACAGGTTTCAAATAAAGCAAAATTTTGTTTTGTTTATTAAAACAATTTAAAAGGGATCCTTTTAACATTATCATTGAATTGCATTAAACTGAATCAATTTGCTTCAATGGAACTTTAAAACTTAAGTTCTTTAGGTCTCAAAATCCCAGATTTAATGTTGATTTCACTTTCTAAATCTTAAAATCTTGCCTTTGACACTGGACATATAAAACCTCATAGATAAGAAACAGTTGTGTGCACTCACTAGTTCCTCCAGTTCTGGGATCACTTTGAGGAGGAGGCTGCTTCTAAAAACACATGATGATCATATCACTGTATGATCATGGTTTGGGAGCAAAATTCTTCATTTTCTGGTCAAGAAGAGTAACTTGAAGAGTGATGAAAAAGATGCTTATAATCCAATTTTGGATTTCATCTCTTAGCTTTCCTGCAGTTGTACTAGTTCAACCTTGGCTGATCCTTCAGAAAACTTGATTTCTCCCCACAGTAAAACTTTGTTCTTCTCATGTCATGGCACAGTTTTTCCTGTATCATGCAGTCATGATCAGCCATTTTCATAATTATAGGAGCATAATTTTAACAAAAATTTATAACCTGTTCATATATTTCTTTGAATAACTCAATGCCTCTTGTTTATTTTTGGTATGGTCTTTTAAGTTACTGCTTACAGCTGTGCAAGCCATTTTATTTGGGTGTATTTTGTAGTTCATAATCTTCATGGAATTGTATTTGCAAATTTCTTCCTTGTTTTTATTGCTGATTGTCTCCTTTAAAAACCTGAACCCCTTTGCTTTGAAATGTGTAACATCAATAAGATAATTAATTAATTGAAAGTCTCAAGATAATATTTCAAATTTTTCAGAAGTTTATTTATGTAAAGAAAGGGAAAATTTGTTTGGAGAAATACCAAATTTCAAGTGTTGGCCTTGTTCCATAGTTTTTTTCCTGAAATACATTTCAGGAAAAACCTGCAAGAGAAACCTTCTGTGTACCAAGTCAGAGAAGTTGAAAGTGATGGGTTTAGTCATCAGCTTCCAGCCTGATGACCTGGGCAGAGGTGGCTGAATGTCAAACTGGTGCTGGAAACGTTTCCTCTTTGAGCAGTAGATGTGTCCTTTACTAAATTAACAGTCAGCCTTGAAAGGAAAATATATGAAGCATGGATCAGCAAATTAATTCAAATTAAAATAGAAATGGTGTTGAATATTCAGACTCAAAGCCAGTATTTGTTCTCTTAAATTTAGACTCTGCATGCCTTCAAACTGTGGACTACATCATAATATAGTTTTTCATGGTCCACTCCTGTCTCACTGCCTAACTCATAAAATCCTTGTGACAGCTGTAGCTGTGGATTAATAGAAAAATAGAAGTTGGAAAGTATTTAATGTTTTTAGCTGTCTTTCTAATAGGATTTAGGAACAGGGAATGGGAGCTCTGCAGAGACAACAGTTTCAGAAGTTTCCTGTTAAGACTGGCTATGTAGGGAAATTTTGTCACTGAAGTGGTTTATTAAGGAGTAGCAATCAGTTCGAGTCCTAACAAGAAAATCCAAGGGTTTCATGAGATAAAGGATGGGGAGGCTCTTTTCTGATGTACCTTACGGTGAAAACTTTAATTTTTCTGCTGATGTACTACTATTTGGTCTTGAACTCTTACAGTTTGGACTGGCCCAACTATAACATATCATTAAAACAAAACCTTATGGTATTTCTTATTATTCCTTATCTTTCAGAATGGTATGATTTTGGCATCTAAATTTTGCTGTTAATTTTTACTAAAACCTCTGAAAGGTTACAGAGGGTGAATTTTAGCTTTTTGCTTCATATAATGTCAATATTTACCATATTTTCAATAAGTAATACATTTGAGCAAATTTATAATCAGTCCTAACAAGAGCACTAATTTCTATAGGATTTAGTTATTTAAAGTTTTAAAATACTAAAATTGATAATGCTTTTATATATGTATATAAAATAAAACCTCCTCACCAAACTCAGCATCTAGATGATTCCAATGATGAAAGCATCTGTCAAAGATTACTTTTTAAACTTATTGAAGTCCCAGAGATTACTTGGGGTTAAACAAATAATGGGGTTTTAGTTTCAGTTTGCAGGTTATTCTTGATGATAAAGTTGGGGAAATTAAAAAGTCTAATTTAGGTCAAATTATACATTTATAGGATTGATGTAAAGAGACTGATATTAGCTGAAGATTTAAAGACATCTTCAAAACAAGATAATTTCAAATTTTCTGTATGAGATGTTGTATTTTGAATTCTGTGGTGAGTTTTCAGAAAGCAGCAGTGTGGACCACAAAAACCACCAGGTACAGGAGATGAAGAATGCCTTGGTAGTGGGTGATCTTGGGCATTTTTGAGAGGGAAACACCTCACAAACCACACCTCCCCCCAAGGGTGTCATTCTGCCAGGCATTAGCATTATTTATTAATAAGTGGGGAGCAGATGCTCTTTGATACCAGTGGGGCAGTGAATTGACCACCTGGGGCCTGGGTTTGTAGCCTCTGTGCCAAACTGGTTGCTTGCAGGTTCTGCAGTCACCAGCAGTTTTGCAAATCCTCCTCTGGGGAAGGCTGGATTTCCCAGGGTAGCTCAGGGAGCACCCTGAGGTTTGCTTGCCAAACAGAAAAAATAGTGGCCCTAAGGGGCCAGTGGTGCCCCCAGAAGTCAAGTTACATCCCTTCATCCTCCCCCTCAAATCTCACCTACTTTGCCTCTTCTGTCCCAGTTTGAAGTCCCCCTTGTAAAGGTGGGAGATTTAGGAGCCCGTGAGCACCTTTAATTTTGTTAACTGGGGTTTGTCACGTGAAAGCTGATCATGAACTGCTTGAAGTGTGTAGGACTCTAATTTATAGCTTAACAATTCAACAGTGCTTTTTGCAGTTACAAAGTAGCTGCCAAAATCTCCTAAATGACCATGTTAGTCATATTTTTTTCCTTCTTCAGAAGGAATATTTCTTTCTTTTATTAATATAAAACCACAATGTCATTATGTCACCCATGCATCCACTGTGTAATTACTCCATTTTAAAGATAAATCCATTGTCTTAGGATGCATCCATCATGGATGTCACCTTTAGCACAGAAGGTGGGACACTAAATGGACACCTTTTACTAATATTAATTTCTATAGAGTCATCAATTGCGAATAGACTATCCATTGTTCTCTTTGACAGAGACAGGCCAATGACAAAGATGAAATTATCCATTTTTGTGGAAGCACGGGATCTGCTTCGAAGAGTGCTCTGAGAGATCTTGCTTTTCTGGCCTGAGTATGTTATATTAATCTACAGTTTGTCCATTTTAAACACTGATCAATTACAGCAGAAGATTGCGGATTTCATGTTCTTCATTGAAATGAAAGGTCAGGAATTGGAGGAGCTTTGATTTTTCTCTCTGAAAGATTTTAGTCAAAAAGAAAAGAAAATTCCTGGTTTTGTCTCTTGCCTGCTGTGTTAATCTGGCAGTCAAAAGCTCTTTCTGGATCTTCTGCCAACCTTATCTCAGATTCTCATGCAATTTAAATGACAATTTATAGTGCTCATTTAAATTGTGCAGGAATGCTATTCTCAGAATATACTGAAGGGTACATCACAGAGCCAGTACAGGAATCATAAAGGCTCCAGTGCCTTTAGCAACTAATAGGCACTCTTATGTTATTTCCAGACCCACCTGACCTTTTTGGGGGGTGGGGGGTGTGAAGGCAGGCATGCTGCATGTGGACTTACTTTTTGTTTTATTGCGGTGCAATGAATGGAAGTGACATGTCTGGATACGGTGATACGGGAGAAACTGAGCCAGGATGAATCAGATCAACAGCCTATGAAGATATTTCCCCATTCTATCTGGATAAAGTTCCTCAATATATTGGGAACCTGGGGACATGGGCTTGGCAGTGTTATGTTCACAGCTGGACTCAATGGTCTTAAGGGTCATTTGCAACCTAAATGATTCTATGGTTATGTCTGGTATTTGACAACTGTTTAGATTTCTTTGTTGTCTCTGGGAGAATTTCACTGTTGTACAGAATGATTCAGAAGCTGGATCAAAATACTGGATTATTGACTTAAACCCTTTGCATGTTCATGAATGAGAAAAAACAGAAAGGATAAAATCCTGGTTTGGGAAGGTGCTTCAGTGGGAAACAGTTCAGTACCAGCATAAGCTTAAGGAAGCATGGAAAAAAGTCCAAATTTTTGAAAGTATAGCCTTAATTGGTGGGCTTTTGGCAAAACCTAACCACCTGCTTTGCTGTGTGTTTAGAGACCATGTGCCTTTAGAGTAGGCATTTTAAAAAGCACCTAACCAAGTTTGTCTGTAGTTTTGCCATCATTAAGAGTAAACAATAATGTAATTCCTGTTTCCTTTCCCACCAGCTGAAGAGTTTCCATAGCAAACTCCATAGCTGTTCTTCCATGCATGCTCACTTGGTGTGTATCTTCTGGCACTAGGAAAAGAAAATGTCTCTTTTGGCTTTTATGGTGAAAAAAACATTTCCAACATGTCAAGTTAGTCACACTTGCTTAAAGGTAAAAATAGTCAAGAGAAAAATGATCTAGGTTTTGATTGCAGCAAAAGGCAGGGAATGAGAGGCTTGGTCTGCAGAATCAAATACAGAGCACAGTTTCAAGGAGCACTTGCCCAGCCCTTCCTGCAGTGCTGCTGTGGGGGTTGCTGTTTGCTTTTTGTTTGTATCTTTGCATGGGCATCACATTTCTGGTCAAGGCCATGAGAAATTGGACTTAATACAGCTCACAATATTCCCCTGGTGAGTCCTGCACAGTAAATTTGGGCTCTGCCATCAAGCCTTGAAATTCGTATGCTTTATTGCACTGAAACTCCTTTTGACATCTAATTTATTTAAACTTTACAGAAGATGCTAAAGTTAAATCTTCGGATAGTCCCAAATATTTTATTTTATGAAAGCTAGGAAGTTGTTTTTCTCCTTGTCCAAAAATACTTGTGCATTAAATAGCACCTAGTAAAACAGACTCCTTGTGAATAATTTCCATTGTTTCTAGTGGAAGTTTCATGTTCTGATATGTGGAGGCAGTACAGATAATAGGTCAGACAGGACAATCAGCTTCTGAAATATGAGAAATTTTGTAGTAGGTTGCTGGCACTTGCAGTCTGTTTTGTAGTAAGTAAACTTACACCCATCTTGGTGTTTTTAAATATTCATCAGGCTATTTTAATGACTTGGAGTATTCTTCCTGTATCTGTGAATTCCTGAAATCTTTTGTAACTGCACTCCTCTTTCTTCTGACTTGTAATGCAAATTTAAAATGGGTTATTTTTCCATTCATGCAAATCTCTTTATTTGTTAGAGTACTCCACTTTTGGCACTACCGTTTTTTATTCACTTACCACTAGCTAACGTGTTATCCCTAACTTTGAAAGTTTTCCAAACAAAAGGCTCTGCCCTTAGTACACTGTATTTTTTCCTTTGTCCTGTCCTGGTCCAGTATTCTTCTACAGCAGAGACCTACCAATGTATAGAAAAATGTGAAGATTGCTGTAAAAGAGATTTCATTTTCATAATAAAGACAAAATTATTGAAAGTACCCCTATATGAGAAACAGGAGAAAGATGCAGAGGGTGCTTTTAAAAAAGTCTCTGTTGTATCAGGGCATATGTTTATTTCTGAGATACATATTAAAATGAGAGGTAACACAATCATGTTAGGCTTAATTTGAAATAGTGGTATTTCTTTTAGTGCCATTACTTTAAAATGCATCAAACTTATACAATACATCAAATTGAACTTGATTAACAAATATTAGATTTATCAGCAATTTTAATAGTTGCCAGGCCTATTGCAGCTTTTTCCCCATTCCAACTGTTTCTATTTATCTGCATTTTGTTAAAAGAAATTCTGGGACACAAAAGGGACAAACATTGTCCAAAATTTGGTATTCTAGTCATCTGCTGCACATCAACAAACTGTGTGTGCGTGGTTTTCAGTGTGTCTGGACTTTTTTTCTATAATAATTTGTGTAGTTGTTAGGGGAGGAAAAATACATTCTGGAAGGACTACTGTTTCTTTTTGACTGGGTGACCTACAGTGGACAACCACCATGAAAGGACATTAGTCACAAAGTTGGCTAAGAATACTATTTTATTAGCAGAAGAAGTAAAAGGAAAAGGGCTCTACTTGAGTGTGGATCTTTTCTTTAGTCCTAATTAGAACCACAATCCATCATGCTGGAAAGTTTCTATTCATTTTGGTGATTGGGGACATGACAAATGAATCTCAGAATAAATGGGATGTCAAGGCAGAGCAGGAGATGGATGTGTTCTGCATGGGATGAATGTAATAAGTACAGTTAATGTTGGCAACCAGCCAGTCCCATTGCCTCACGCTGGGTGAGTTGCCCCAAGGCTCTGACCAGGGGTAAACCACCAATAAATGATTCCCCTCATCTCCCATATATTAAAAAGTGAACACCTTGTCAAGGTTCGTTTTCTGTTTTCCTAACTGTCACTTTGCTTCAGTGATGGCAACTAATTGAATATTAGTTAATTGTTCCTAATAAAATGCTGATAATTAGATAGCTTTTTCATCTTCCTGGCCTAGCTCCTCTTTAATTTCACTTCCCTTTCAGTAGCCTCTGTTTCTCACACAGCCGCGTCGAGATTGATTATCTGCAGCGAGCGAGAGGCCAAGCAAGAAACTTCATTTAAGATTAATTTCAGGGAAACTGTTTTACAATTTTTCTAAATTGAATTTAGTCTTAATTTTAAAGTGTTAGGGGTTGTATGTCTTCAAAGGTTCCTTTTG
The DNA here is from genome assembly GCA_013397295.1 of Polioptila caerulea. NCBI lineage: Eukaryota > Metazoa > Chordata > Aves > Passeriformes > Certhiidae > Polioptila > Polioptila caerulea. Next base: position 560,892 of record VYXF01001935.1, read on the forward strand.
GATAATTTATTATGTAGCAAGTAATCAAACCCACTCTTGAACTAGGATGCTAAGGATGTCGATAGGCATTCCTTGGATTTAGCCATAATGACAAGCCTGGTTTTGCTCAAAAGTGTTAGGGAGACAAGGGTGGCATTCCCTGGCATATCTACTAGATTGCCAGTAATGTATTTTATTAAGCAATTCCAAGAAAAGACTGTCTTTGCCTCTTTGTATCAGTCTCTCCAGTCCTCCGATCCTCAGCTGCCTTTGGTAGTTGGGGTAAGCAGAGAGGACACGGATGATTTCCCCTAAATGCTTAAAACCAAGTGTGTGACAGCTGTGTATGTTCATACCACTACCAGATCAGCAACTGTCTTCCTTACACCAGCCTGGGTAACACTCAGATGTATCTTCAAATGTATTTGAATTGTAGTCTGTTCTTTGAATCCATTAAAAACAGCCTCCAAAATCTAAGACCTGTGTGAACACTGCACACAGCTGTTTCTCAGGAAATACTTCTCAGTAACTTGCTGGGTGTCTGGCCCACACCACATATAAAATGTGAGAGATTCCACTAACTTCAGTTGAATCATGATGGCTTGCACAAGTTCAGACCTGTCCCAAGGGACTGTTCTCTCTCTTACCTGGAGTAAACCATAACAAATATATTCCAACTCAGTGTGCTTGAAAACTGAGGATAGTACCACTGTAAAAATGATGGTAACAAATATTTCTACAGCCTGGTGGTGGGGATGTGTGTGTGCCTGGTAAGGGTAAAATAAAAAAAAAAGACAGCAAAACAACCAGAATTTATATTAGGCTGGTGCTTATTTGACAAAAGGGGAAGGCTGGAAAAGGCGCCCCGAAGATCCCTTCCACCTTAGCCTCTATCTCTCCCCACACAGAACCAGCTTTAGTTGTTTGCATTCCCTTGGGGAGGGGATGAAACCTGAATCATGCTGCTTCTTTCAGTCATTGCCTTGTGTAAAGATATCAGGGGATGGATATTTGTACCATGGCAAAATGCTGAGCAGCTCAGTGTAAGAACTGCTGAGTTGGAAAAAGAAGCTGGAGAAGGATGAAATGAATACTGAAAACATAGAAATGAGAAAATGGAATATAATTCAAGCAGAATTAGAGTACTTGGAGTCTGTCCTAAGATATTCCTGGCCAAGTTTGTCCCTTCAAGCAAATAAAACAACCCCAGGGAGCAATTTGGCCTACCATGCATACATTTGGATTCTCTGAAGAGAAGCAGAATAACCCAGTTGCGAGGACTGAGAAAAACTGTAACAGCTTTTACATCCCATCTTTTGCTCTAAGAGATGCTGCATATAATATATGGATCATATAGAGTGCTTATTTAAATCAACCTGATACATTTTCACTAGCTTCACAATGTACCAACTTAAAATCTCATCAAGAGAGGAGGTCAGATTCTGAATAAAGATAGGTGAACACTTGACTTAACTTGCCAGAAAAGTAGATCTGTAAGACTTTCTAAACATTTTAATTTTTTTTGCTAGCAAGCCTCTTGACTTTGCAGGAATTGGATTGGCAACTTCCAAAAAGTTCAGTGCGCTTCTTTGGATGTGACTGCACAGTCATACAGAACTGCAGTTCATATAGACACATCTGAGCCAGCTTTAAATTAGGAATGTTACCATAACATTGGGTTATGGGAACATGCCCAGGATGGGACAACATACTTGCCTGGTTTCTCAGGTAGGTTTTGCTGTCATATACTGGCTGGGGTGTGTGTGTATATCCTCTGTCTTTGCTAAAGGGCATCAGAAGACATGTATCATAAGGGAAAAAATAAAATGTCTGGCTCTCAGATTTATTGTGTAATGGAGAAGCTGAAAAGGTTCTCTGCTAAGTGCAAAGAGTGATCTATGCTGTCTTCAAGAGAAGAGTGCAGATTTTTCTACTCTGCTCTCTGACTGAATATATACATAGAAAAATAAAAGGGAAATTGGTAAAAGACCAGTAAATATTTCTCTCATTTTTATTGTATATCTTAATCTTTCAATGAAGGTTATAGTTAACATTTTTCAAAAAAAAATGCAGCTCATTGCACATCAAATGTGCAAGTCTCCTCCCTGGTGAGCACCTTGCTCCTTGGGTGGCCCTGCTGGGCTCAGTTTAACTCTTGCAGCCTAAGTTTCTTCAAGCTCTTCTCTTCACAGTCAGTCACGATGGGTGACAAACAGGTCTGTTGAAAGCACATTTGTGAACCCTCCCAGGGATGGAGCAGACCTGATTACAGCACGAATGAAGTACCCTGTGTACACCTGTGTGCCATGGTGAGCGTGCATATGAAAGAAGTTAGGTTACCAAGAATTATCCTTTGTAGAGGCAGAGATTTTATTCTTTTCTGTAAACAAGATTTTATTTGTTAGCTATAACAGACTGTACAGTTGGTAGGAAAATCAATTGTTGTTGTGAGGGTTTGTACTTAATGGCAAGATCTAAACATTGCAATCCACCTCGAGTAACTGTAGCACAGTAACAAATAGGTCCCCTACTGCAGATAAGCAATACAAATTGTGAAATCTGCTGTAGAAAAGACTTCCAGGAGCATTTACGTGTTTTGGTCTTGAGCAAGTAGTCTGTTGCTTCTGATTTTTCACTGGAAATAGCTGACTGGAGAAATATTGTAATATTGTTTAAAAAAACATGCTGGATTGCTTGTAGCCTGCTATCAGCTTACTCCACTGGCAGTTCAGTTTGCTGCACCTGTGATAAATGAGTGAAATTAATGATTGCCAAGTGCTGCCTGACTATACTTGATGTAAAGGGAGACGTGGTTTTTTGAAGTTTGGGCTGTCATCAGACTTTTTTTTTTTAATTTATTCATCTATTTTTAGAAACTATGTAGCAGCAAATATGTGCCATGTACTGCAGGTTGACAGACAACTGAATGGCAAGGCTGTAATGGGATCTTTCAGTTCTTACTGAATAAAGTCTGTTTCCTTTTTATTGCTCTGATTATACCTATATACCAACAAGGCGTGCTTAAAGCCTCTAGGAGCCTGCTATCATCACAGCAGAAATGTGTTTTCTCCTCACAAAAAAGAGAAGAATTCAGATTATTTGTAGGCTCGTGCAATGCTTATGTTGCCTTTGTTTTTGAGCGGCCATTTGGAAGAAATATCTTCCTGTGAAAATAAATAAAATATGTAAATCTGTGAGAAACGTGGTCCCAAGATGTTTCTCACCTCTTCTGACCACAGGGATGCATGTGTAGGGGTGAAGGGAATGTTGGGAAGCCCAGGGAGGGCTGTGCCCTTTCTAGAGCAGTTTCTGTCCTGCAGAACGTGAGCCTTTGCCCAGCTCAGCCAGTCCAAGGGACTTCTGCTGCATCACCTGAGGGTTGGAGCTTCCCACAAATGTGTGAGATTGTGCCTGGCATCACTGGCCAGGAAAAGAGGGGTTCTTTGTTTAAATAAATGTAAACAAATTTATCTTGGGATTAATTCTAATTCCTAATAAAATCCAGATAACAGGCAGCTGGAGAAACAGTTGATTCCTCCTGCTCAGCTGTATGATGTTCTTGCAATGGTGCAGATAAAAATTAGGTCCAGTAGGAAGATTTTTCAAATATATATCTAATAGTTTAGTTGTGAGTCATTTGTGATCTGTAAATATCCTCATTTAAAACTTGACAGGTACAGAAATGTCAGTAGTCTTTATAAACTGCAGCCCATCTTTCCCGTGAAGGAGCCTTGTGAGAAACTGGGACACTAATGGATTTGAGGGAAACCCACCCTGTTCCATACCCTATGATGTTTGCTTAGGGAAAAAGAGGGCTTTGTTTTCTGTCAGTGCAAACACTGTAAGTTTTTTTGGCACTTTTGGATTTTCTGGGAAGTTGTAGTGCTTGTGTGGAGAGAGGCAAAAAAGAAATGCCCAGCATCCTGGTTGCCCTCCATAACTCTCTCCACGTGACTGGGTAAATCCTTACTGAAGTGATTCCGGCTTTGGGTGTGCAGAGTGTCCCTCAGTAGCTGAGAAATAATGGGAAGCACCATTCCTAAAGCCAAGTGATGACCATGGTGCTTTTAGATGAATGTAAATTTCGTAATCATCTGTAGTCTGCTGCTGGAAAAAATACAAGTATTGTAAGGTATTTTGAAATTATTACTGTTCAGGGATCATAAGACAAAGATTAGTTGTCTAAATCTGTCTCATAAACAAATTAACACCGTCCTGCTTTCTGTTCAAAATATGATTCTTGTTGGAAGGATTAAACATGTTAAATCCAGCTAGAATATGCTGTGATCATGTTTTTTAGCAAAGCTGCAATAATCAGACATTTACAACTAATAAATCGGTACTCTAATTCCTCTGCAATAAGGCTTTGAAATATAATCTGTCATTTCAGATTTATAGAACATGACTTTTCATAATTATAATTCTCAAATGCACATTACTAGTTATAATTAAATTCACTTTCAAAAAATCTGAAGCATTTTTGTGGATTATCTGCTCATATTATGTTCTAATGGTAAAATTAATGTATAATCTGTTGAATAAATTTGGTTAGTTCTTGGATAGAAAAATATGCTCTACTATTGATCAAGTCCTGGAAACTTAGATAAGGAAAAAATGTGTACTGTATATTTTAAGAGAGCTCTAACAAAACCACATTAAACTCAATCATAGGCAAAAGAAAGGAACTTTCCTTCATAAAAGAAAAAAATGAAAGGATTTGAACTAATTCAAAAGAAATTTAAAAATATTAAATTAGAGCTTGATTAGAAAAGATGTTAAATATTGGCTCTGGTTAGGGTGTAACAATGGATTAAATTATAGACTCATTCAAGTGAAGAATGATTCTCTATTCGTGGGAACAAGTATATTTATTTGTGGGTGTTGGTTCAATAAAGGCCAAAGTGTATCACTTACTCAGTTTAATGTTTCTCATTAATAAGATACCCAAGAACCTGATGTATTTCTTGCCATTGCTGTCAGAACTGCACTGTTATTTTACTAAAGCAGAAGCTCAGGCTTTCAAAACCTCAGTTTTAAAGTCAATAGGTGAGATCCCTGCTGCCCTAGAACAGGAGCTGCATGGATGCTCATTAGATGGTTTTTTCCCTCACAGTGTGTGCTCCTTCCTCTGCCACTCCCCCACGAGTGCAGCTGTAGGTTACCAGCACAGCCAATCCTTTAGATTTCTGTGTGCTGAATAATGGGAATAATTTCTTCTGTCAAATCCTTAAGTAAGAAGTTTAGAGAAGGTGACAATCTATCTCTGTAGCCTAAGTGAGGCAAGCGGGATCATTGGAGGATCAAATACCAGCGGGGTTGGGAATAGTCTCCTGTCCCCAGAGGGTTTGTTGCTGCTGCAAAGACATCTGAACTCCTTTCTGCTGAGGACTTGCAGCAGTTGTGTCTCTCCTCTGGCCCGAGCAGGCTGCTCTACCCCCTGTGAGCACCTGTGCAAGTGACATTTGTTTGCCCATGAGCAGGCAGCAGCCGAGGGGAGCCCCAGTCCCTATGACCTGTGCAGGAGCTGAGTGCTGCTGTTTCCTGAGACCTGCAAGTGCTTCCCTTCCCATTTGCCCCAGAGTGCCACCATCATGAGGCTTTAAATGGCCATCGTATGCCAGCCTCTCCCATGAAGGTGACAAGGTTGGGACACCTCCAGGGCCCGTTCTGCACTCCCATGCTCTGGGAGAGAAGCAGGCTGTAATTTACAGGACTCATTTTAGTGAGTGTGATGTGGCCAGCATTTTACGTCAGCACACATACTTACCAAATTACATCAGAACACATGAAGCTGTGCAGCTGAACTTCACTGTGCACATCATCTTACCCTTGGGGAAGCTTGTGGGATGGGCCAAAGTCAATAGGAAACTGAAGATTTAAGGATGAAATGTGCAGTGGATTTCATCATGCACATGGGAAAAAATGGTGTGCTGAAAGATGGCAGTAGTTGTGTTTTACACTTCTGTGTAAGGTTTCGTCTTTCAGCCCAATTCATCCTCCCTAAATGAAGGTACTAGAGGAATAACTGGGCAAGAGAGGATTGAATAAGTATCAAATCAACCTGGAAACTGTAAGATGAGGAGAAATAATAAAAAATTATATTTAACCAGTCCAAAAATAACCATGACACTTGTAAGTGTGTTTTGGTGCAGAGGCAGCTGGATTTGAATGGGAGTAGGAGGTGGCTGCCTTGCTAGGTCTGAGAGCTTGATGGTGGCTTTGCCCTTAAAATGAGTGAGAAGGCAACAGGATTGGTAACAGTGAGTATCAGCGAGAACCTGGTGCTCCTGTGACCCATTTTAATAAGAGAGCATTCTTAAAGATAGCCTATAATGTTGAACAATTTCCCTATCTACAGCAAGTATCAGCAAGTATTTAAAATTTTGATACAGGAGAAGAAACTGCCAGCAGCTCAAGGACAATTCTTGTCTTTAAGGATTTATAATCTCCATGGCTAAATTGGGCAAAAGTGGGAAAAGAAGGCCCAGAGAAGTGACAAGGTAGATTAACAGTACACTGAATTTCTAACCATGATCTCCTATCATCCAGCCTTGTGTATTGAACCACCCACACCCTTCTCATGTGCTTCTCTTCCCTCAAAGTCTGAGAGGGAATGAACAGCAGTCAAATGCAGTAAATAAATAATTCAGGGGCAACATGTAATGATCCATGGAGCATCCCAAATTAATGCATGATGATCTGCAAGCAAAATTACATGGCTGAAAATCGAGGTCATTTAGGGACAGCTTGCTCATGTGTTCCCTACATAGTCTTTAGTTTGTATCTTAGACATGCATTGATAAACCTTCATAGTGCCACATAGGTAAAAGCAAGATCAGTTACTTGAAAATGCTGGAGTATTTGTTCATAATTGATCACCTGCTAAAGTGTACTTTTTACCAACCTAAGAAACAATTACAGGAGATATTCTTGAGTTGTGTGGAAGAGAAATATCTCCTGTCAGTCAAAACCTTTGCTAGCTGTGTAGCTGGAGATACAAATTCAGAAGACCTCTGCCAGAGTACAGAGGGATGTGAAAGGCTGCAATTTCTGCTGAATATCTGTAAGGCAAGTGACAGTAAATGTACCTGTGTGTGAGTTTTCCCTGGATTAGCTGGCCCACCTGTGGGTGTATTTCTGCAGGAAACTTCTAGCTGGAAGTATGTGCACATCTCATATGGGGAAAGTTCTTTATTACCTCTGTAAAAGAATGGGTATTTATCTATCATTCATATAAATCTGTCCACTTAATTAGCAAGAGCTGAAATAGTGTCATTAAAATATAGTGTTGTCATTACTGAAAATAGTTGTTAATATGCCACTTTTACACTTAGCTGAAAAGCAATTATTAAGATGTACAATCTATTGAACCCACCTAGTCTTCAAATTTGGGAGAAGCATGCAGAAACTGTGCCTGTCTGCCTTACACATGGCACAGATATAGCAAAATGGGGACACTGTTGGTGAGGCTTTCAATCAGAGAATTGCATTTTCTTGTATTTTGTTGATGTTCTATTGTCAAGGTTCAAGAGAATCTAGTGTGATGAATTAATAATTATCCACGTCCCCTGTTTTTTATTTGAATGTGAAATATTATGTAGCTGATCAGATTGTTCTTAATTTTTCCAGCTAAAGATAGGTGGAAGAGATATGCTTTTTGAATATGAGGTGTAAATAAGGTCAGGCTTTATTCCTAGAGTGGGCAGCATCAGGCAAATTGACAGTATCACCAAGATCCCAACAGTGTCTTCAGTGAAGGCACTAATGCCCCGTGTGCAGCCATGGCCTGTGACCCTCAGCAGTCATTGAGTAGTTGTTCCTATCGGAAAGGATGAGATTGGAGAGTAAGTAAGGTGTAAGTGGTGAATCAGGTGTTTAAAAACCTTGAAAAATGCAAGAGGATATGAACAACTGGGAATTAGAGTATATTAGCAGGGCTTGGGGAGGATTCAGCTCTGTATTTTCTCTGAATATCTGTGGTTGTTTATTCCAGTCTGCAAATAGGGGATGTTAATTGGTGAACCAGCACTTGGCCCTGGCCTTACAAGCACAGAGCTTTGACTTGTTTAGTATCATATGAATATTATAAAGGGATCAAATCTGTCCTTACTTCTGGCTTCTCTGTGATACTGCCATATCCATTTACTCTTCTTTTGATCACATTCTTCTTGATTTGTTTTCCTCTGGACATATAAAATACAGAATAATGCTGAATTTTTTTTAGGACCTGTGTTGTTTTGTTCCCTTCCAAATTCTGAACGCTTACTTCGCCTTTTGAAAAGATACAGAGAAGACCTATCTCACATGAGAAATATGTTGGAAATATTTTCTTAATAGCCTGCTTTAGTGCTGTTTAATCTGTGTTTACAAAAGAAAAAGTGCACAAAGAACTGCATTTTTCAGAAAGTACAGAACAGCTACCTCATGCATGTCCCAGAAGCTGGGCAATTGATATACATTAGCAATGCCTGAGGATGAGGAGCTGTCATTATCTGTTGAAGCCCTCTTTTTTTTTTCTCAACAACAAAAATATAAGCAGTTGTATTGCAGAAAATGGATAGCAGATGTGCCTTCCCCACCCACCACCTCAAACACATTTGGTGAGGTCTCAAATATATGTAAATATTTTGAAATTTTACAATCTGCTTAAGGAAATATGGTAACACAATAGCTCAAACACAATTTAAATACAAATATTTATTTCAAATGACACTTGCAAAACAGGAGAGATCCCCTGCTGATTGGTACAGAATACTATGATAAAGATTATTTAAAGATATGTTAACAGTTATACATATATATTGGAAAATGTTCTGTGTGCCTCTTCACATGACTGGGAAACTTGCCTGAGTAAAGACTTTGGATCTTTGAGAGTGACTGTACCCAAGTGGCTCCATGGACCAGGGGCTGTGGCTGCTCTGTGAACAGCACAAGCTTTCCTCTAGGATGGGAAGAAGAAAATGCTTTTATAGTATCTCTTTTTTTGTTGTTTTTTTTGTTGTTTTTTTTTTTTTTGCACTAATAAGGTAAACAGTATTAACTGGGACTTGCTCCTGTTGCTCAGGGACTTTTTTACCCAGCTCCTGCTTGTTTGTTTTTCTCTTTCCTGTTACCTTTGTTATTTGCCTTAAAAAACCCAGATCATAATTTTGACACTGAAAGGCTGCAAGTAAGGCACATGAAATGAAATGCAATTCCCACTTTCACCACTCTGAGAAATTGCCAGTCATTTGTTTTCATTCTGAAAGCAGCCAAGCGATTTCTGGCTTCACAGGATGTGGATATTCCCAGTATCTTCATTCAGCATCTTGCAGGATTCTGTTTCTAAGAACAGGCACTCTTCTGTGTTTTTACTGCTGGTACACCATTTCCTATTTCCTCTCTGTCCACATCACAACTTCATCTTTTATTACTGTTTTGGGCTTATGAACCTACAGTTATGCAAGATAAACTCGTCTTAAGAAGGCTGAGATTGTCAAAACAATCAAAAATACTCAAAAAATCTTTTGCTAGATATTCTGATGAAAACAAAGACTTTTACTGCTCTACAATAGGTCCCAGCACGCGTGAATTATTTCAAGTCTGGAAAACGTGTCACAGTTTCTCTCGTGACTGCTTAGGTGAGTACAGCTCATACCAGGGCTGAGTCCCAATGACTTCAGTAGCACTTTGAGGCTTCAACTTTCATGCATCAGAGACCAGGCTATGAATTATCCTTGGGGGCACCATAAAGGTTCTGCCTAAGAAAGAATGTACTTATCTCCCTGAAACAGCTCTGATAGATAAATAAATACTTGTGTTTTTAATCCGAAATTCACATACATTTTTCCTGAGCATCCTGTACTCTTCTGGGGATATTGTCAATTATTTATTTGAGTATTGGAGAAAAATCAAGGGTACATCAAGGCACTTCATACCTTTTGATGCAGTCTAAAATGTTAAAATTCCACTCTGGCAAAATTCTCTCAATGTCTTTTTCCTGCCTCTGAACTTGACAATGTTTTCCTTATTTTTGCTTGGAAACAAATGTGTCTGTTTTCTTAACAAATGGAAGTGTTTGACTTACAGATGCTACCTTTCAAATCAAAGCTTACTAAAAAATATAATATGGCCAGAGAACATGTCACATATTTTCCAGTTAGTGGGTGAGAACTTTTTCAGCAGCTGTGCTGTGTGTCTTGGCACGTGTTTGTCTGTGCAAATATCCCTTCCCCAGATTTATCAGTGCAAAATTGCTAAAGTGCAGTTGAGATACAAAGAAAGAAAGCATTGCAACACTTGAGAAGAAAAAAAAATTATGAACAGAATAGCTTTCTAGCATTCCACACATTGTAATTTTTCTTTTCCCAAGCTTGAGCATCACTTTAGTGTAGGAAGAGTAGGTCAGGGAGCCTCTTTTACCCCAATGATGGTGTTGGGTGGGGAAGGTCACTCCTTGAGGGTAGGAACTGGAAACATATTCTGAACTGTGTGTGTCCTGCTGGAAGGAAGCACTGGTTATGCTGCATAGAGAGGATGGAATATTATTGGAAGGTGAAGAAAATATGCCTATCCCTCTCTTTTAATAAGGTTGAAAGGAGTAGGAGGAATCAGTGACCTTAAGTTCAAGACTGTACTTTGAGTTGGGGGGAGGGGGGAACAACAGAGGAAATGGAGACTAATTCTCAGTGTTTTCTTCAGTGCTTCCTGCAGTCTCCCCTGAAGTATGATAACTTTGGAAATACCTGAATTTTGACAGCCTTTCCTACAGCAGAGAAATACTGCGGGGTATATGTTACAGAGTTCTTCAAAGACAGAATTAGCATCAAACAGTGTGATGTTCATGGCAGGTTCTTCTGTGTCTTGACTGTTCCCGTTTATTTTATGATTTGACAACAAGACATTTATGGTTAAGAGACTTCAACACAGGCCTCTAATTCACTCGCCTACAGGTGAACATTAACTCAGATGTGAATAGAATATAAACTTACTGCACGTAAGCCATTCCTGAAAAATGTTTTTGTACATACCAGCTGTAATGTTTCTGACTGCAGTGTATGTAAAGATGCAAGAAAAGATTTGCACACTGGTTTTAGTTTAATGATTCATTAATAAACATTAAATAACAGCAATTTTGTCTTTGCTAACCCAGTTCTTGATAAGACAAAACAGACTTATGTAAATACAGATATGTATGTGATAGCTGCAGGCAAGTTATTTTTATAATTAATTACAACATTAGAAACCAATCATATAAATATGTTACTATAGACCAGTCTCCTTAAGTCTAATTCAATTACGACTTAAAATTTGTAATTGTTGTGGTGTGTTCCCTAGTAATAGTGGAATTCTTGGCAATAGCAAAGAGCGAGGAATTGGCTGGTTTAGAGAACATTGTGGAGACGTCTCCTTTGGTTCCTCCCTTGTCTTCTGAAAACCAGAGGGTCCCTGGGAAGTTCTTTCTACTGAATTTATGGGTGTGTTGTTATTCAAGTCACACAACACTGTGGCCAACTCTACAAGCTGCCAACTCCCCACCCCAAAGCCCCCACCAGCAGGGCCTTCAAACTCCCCTCTCCAGGAGTTGGTATCTGTTAAAAGGATTTCTTCTGCCTTTATATTTAGAGTACCCAGTGCAGAGGGTTTTCAATTAGTCTGCCCATTTCACCAGGAGACCTAAATAGGTTAGTGGGCTCTATTGAGCCTAATCCAGTGGTTGAGTATTTTGAGATTATTTGTTGGACAGTTAGTATATTTTTCAAGTTTTCCATTACTTTTACTCTTGACAGGAGTAACTTAGTCAAATTATGATGCAGTATCCACATGCTTTTTAGGAACTTGTACCATCTGTTTGGCAATCAAAATTTGATTTATTCTTCATTTAAGCTCAAGTGGGGTCTGAGTTTGACTGATGCCACCTGTCCATCCCAGAACTGCAGTCTTTCCTTTTCTTCCCAAACTGTTACAGTGACATCACATGGAAATGATGCATTTAGTAATGTTACACGAGACCTTTTTAGATTATGGAAAATAGTATGTCTGTAAGAAATCCACGTAGTGGATTAGAAGTTGGATATGAGGTTGACAGGAGAGTTGCTCTGCTGTTAGAAGTTCAAATCCTTTATTATTTTAGCTTTAAAAGAAAAAGTATTGGAGGAACTGAGAAACATAATGTGGGCTATCCTCACTAAAGGGAACGTAGTATACTGGGCTAAACCCCTTCACTTTCTATATTACCCCTAATATAGAAGAATATTTGGCACTTTGCAGGAGGCATTGCTCAGCACTATACAAGATTGGGCCCCGTGACTGTTTAAGTTTCCAGTTCTGTTCACAGGATACGCCCTTTCCAATCACTTTGTTTTAAAACGGTTTTTTAGAGAATCATTAAATAGAGTCAGTTTTATGACAGTAAGTTCTAAAAATATTCGGAACAGCAGACTAGTGCATAAAATGTGTTGCCTGCCTCCTCCCCCTGGTTCTTTCAAATAATTAGAGGTCATAACCCCCAAAATCTGGCTGTTGGCTGTTGCTTAGTAGAAACCAGCTGAAACCCTGGCAAGACAAATCTTCACAGCTGTATCATATGTCCTCTATTGTCAATATATCTGCAAAACCTGCCAACTGCTTGTCACTTAACATAAAGTGGATGTATAGGGGGGTGAAGTAGAAAGAGAAACAGATCCTGCTGCAGTCTGAAGGCATGCTGGATCTGGTGAACTTTTCTCCTTTTATTTACTTCTGGTTTTTTCCTTTCTCTGCTTTGCAGCCTATTAAAAATAGAGGCATGCTATGTATCCAGCCACTAAGTGCAGATTTCAAAACCAGCACTGTCTTTAGTTTTCCTGGAAGTTAATTGCCAATCCTGTGTAACAAGTCAGCAGCTGTGGCCAGGCTGAACCACTGCCTGTGTGTGCCACAAGGATGGAGAAAGAGCCTCTGATCCTTCAGTGTTTTAGGCTGACCGGCCACTGCCTCGGGCTTCAGAGTACTCTCCACACTTTTTCAAGGCAGAATCAGCCTTGGCCCAACCTCACCTTTCTCAAGAGAGCCCTGCTGCTCTGGCTCACCCCCCAGGACCCCACACCAGTGACTCCCACAGTGCTGCCAGCACGCCGGGGTGGCTCCCAGTATCACAATTATCAACAAGATTTTGATCTTGCTAGGAATAGACAAATTCCATTCCAGAGACGCTCTTTCTTTCCTCAAGGGGATGCAGATTTTAGAGAAATATTGTGTGGGATGAGTTTAATAATACTTCTTCTGGTACAAGAGGATGGGAGAATGGAAGTGGAAGAAAGAGAAAGGCTTGCTGACTTGTTCCATTGCTCCTTCCAATAGCACAGAAAGGGAGGACGGGATCTTATTCTTAAAACTGAACTTTGTTTCAAGTTTGCGAAAAAATATTGTGATATATCTTTGGGGTTTTTTTTTTTGTAAAAAGTAATTTTTCTAAGGCAATTTTAAATTAATTTAAAAAGAAGAAAAAGTAGGTAGATAATAATTTGTTGACCAGTTCCAGTTTTTATTGCCATTTATAGTGGGTCTGATACCTCATGGGAAGGCAGAGCAAGAGCTCAGAGAGACATCCTGCCCCACAGGGTGTTGTACCTGATGCCTAGAAAAAGCTGTCCCCTCTGAGTCACTGAAAACCAGACAGATTCTTACCTGGCCAAAGTCTGATCTCAGAAAAAGAGTCACAAAACAATCCTGCTAGCTTTTTTTAAAGCTACTGAAAGAAAATCAACTACCAGAATGAGAATACCCAAAGCATTGTTTCCTGGCCTCCAATAAGGACCTACTTTTCCAGTCTTGACTTAACCTGCCAGTTAGTCCTGCAGGGAATAGTACTAAAGAGAAAGGATACAGATCATGCTCAGATTGCACCTAATTATTAAAAATGGCTTAGTTATGTTTATTTTTAATTGCTTCAAACCTCAGTAGTGTAATGGAGCTATTAAGAAATAACTCTCTGAAAGAGTTAACCAAAAAAAATGTTAAAAATCAGATAAGGTCCCCAATGCACTTTTGCATTTTATTGACATTTTAATTAAGACTGTAGTATACTTCAGGGATCTCTGCACTTAAATAGAAACCATTTTAATATGCTACACTGGCAAAGAGTAATGGATGAATACAGACCCATATTCCCATATGTTTTATGGTACTTAGTGATTCTTTTGTACAATGTATTATGATGTTAAGACATTTTATGAGTTTCTATTGGCTAAGCTGAGCCATATCAAATTATAATTTTGCTCAGTGGATTTTACTGTAAGCAGATTAAATAGGGCACGTTCTGTATTTATTGTACAGTTAGATCTGCCTGTTTTTGTTTTTCCTATTATAGTCTTCATTTACTTTTCCCCTTAAAGTGAATATAACAAGCATTATATGAAAAAATTGCTTGGCTCCATTTACCATGATCTGAGGTGGTTGTTTGCTGGGCTTTTTTTTTTTTTTAATAAAAGTTGTTGGAGCTGAAAGGATGTTGTTCCCCTGATAATATTGATTTAAATGAATTCTTATCTATTTAACTGCGCCACTAATATGCCTGTGAATATTTTTCTTTTTAAATAGACTAGTTGGCATCCAGTAATATTATCTGGGGACTCCAGCAAGCCAAGTGAGACAAGATTATTTGTCCCATTTTGGGCTCAGGAACAGGACTGTGTGTTCAAGGGCTGACAGATGCATTTTAACAATGCTTACTAACTCGGGAGTTTTGAAGATTTTGAGTAACGCCGAGTTGTAACCCCACTCATGAGCACCATGAGACAGTGTGAATGCCTCTCCAGAACTAAATTCAGGTGCTCAAATGTGTAACTTAGTACAGCACCCAGTGGAGCCCCATAGCTGGAAGGAGAAAGGTGCTGTCACCGCGGTCGCATGAAGCAGCTGAGGTGAGAAGCACAGACGTGTTACAAAGTCAGGTTAAATGTTGAACCCACTTTTATTGTTATTCTTTCTGGACTTTTTTTTCTCATAAGAGACTGTTTCTGCTTGGTAGGCTGAGTCCAAAATCTTATTCTCATGAGAATGTCAGTGTAAGCAGTCGTCCCCCATATCTCAAAAGCCATCTCCAAACAAGTGAGAGCAGCTGCGAGGAATGGAGGGGGAGCATTCCAGCTGGTCAAAATGCTGATTCAGCAGAGCCTAAACTTTGCAGGGAGGGTGTTAGTATTGATGAAGGGTTTGGAGGAAAAAGGCCTTTGGTATTCCATTTCTTTTATACTAGCAAGGTTTTAATGCTGAAGTTTTATTTTGGGCAAAAATATTAGAAGAAAATCTGTCTTTGTTCAAACATGTTTCTCACGGCATAAATTAAGTGTGGTAGTTGAATGTAGAGTCTGAGATTATCTTTTAGTTCAACTTTTCACATTAGATGCTTTTGCCACTTCCAGAAAATTTTTACTTGCTTCTGAATTGCCCTAATCCTTCTGCTCTACTTTTCCTTGAAAGATGTCTTTTCTAAAACACTTGTTTTATTGTTCTATTGTGATAAATGATGCTTTAATTTAGAAAAGGTTGATAAAGAAAAGAAACTATTCAGAGAAATGAGAAATTTGTATGTTTGGTGCCAGAATCACCAGACAAAGCTGACTTGAAATCGGTAGATGGAGGAAAAGAGAATGGAGCAGAGGAACAGCACTCAGTCACTAAAGCTGTTGGTGGAGATGCTCCAAGATGGGAAAGTGTCAAAAAATACCTTCAAATTAAGCCATTTTAAGGCAAAGTGCATTAAAGTGCATGGATTTCCTTTTATATACTTTCTATTAATACATTACAGTGGGAGAAAAAAAAGGGGGAAATGTTGCATTCAGGCTTTCACATCACTTTTCAGTATTTTTTTCAGAATGTTCTGTACTTCTACGTGTAATGTAGGACTTTTAAGCAAAGATCATCCAAACCTCTTTCAAGGCAGATTGATCCCAGCAACAGCTTCAAACCCTTCAGCTGTTCCTTATCACTGATAAAGGAGTTGTACCTGGGGTCATACCAACCCTGTGTTAAACATAAAAGGTGATATGTTCTATGTTACTTTCTCTTTCCAAACGAATGATCTATGAACCTTTGAAAAACAGATGAGGTAAAATGAGACCTGGACCTTCAGGTCCATTTGTCTGCAGCTTAGTGGCGAGTGATTCCCTTCTGATTGAGGTTTTTGGTGTGCTTCAGCACACTTCTGCCAGAAAAGGGCCTGTATGTCATGGGTGAGAACACTTCATTGGCACGGGGCTAAAGAGGGCCTTTGCCATCACAGCTCTCTGATTCATTAATCGATTCAAATTATATTGCTCATTTGGCTTTGAGTGTATCTTCTCTGAGCAGGAGGGTTTCTGCCATGGTGCATGACAACATCTGTCAGCTCCTGTCCTTGTTAACCACACAGTCCACTGAGATCTCGTGCAGAGGACCAAAAAGAAGTAAAAGCCTGACATTAAATTCAAGCCTTTCACAACCAGTCATGCCGACATGGTTCCCTGTTGCCTGATTAGGGGGAGCCCAGCACCTTTGAAGATGGCTTTGCATGGCTGTGGCACACAGGCACTGGGGATGGTGCCAGCTGGGGAATTTGGAGGAAAAACTCCATGTGTAACTCCACTGTGTGTTACATCTCATCACAGAGGAATTTTTTAGATATTTATTGTAAAACTATTATTTCCCTCTAAAAAAGGCAAGACCCCAAAAAAACATCCTTCTCTCTCTCTGGTGCACTGATGGGTGTATTTAGGCCTTATCTTGCTTGTGTGTAAATAAGGAGAAATCAGTGGCATGTGAATAAGTGTGCTGCTTGATCAGGCCTTTGTCTGCATTCATGTTTGGGTAGAGTACAGTTCCCCCCCTTTTCCTTCATCCTTATTAATGTCTCCTGCTTTTTGGTCCTCTTCCTTCCCCCAGCCCCCCTTCCTCTCTCCATCCCCCCGCTCCTTGCAACAACCTTCTGCCACCCACTGCTTCTTCCTCCCTCCAGAGGAGCTGATAAGCAGCTGTTTTTGGAGGCACAGCTAATGCCATCCCTCGGGGGGGTGTGGGCGAGGAGGGGGGTGCTGGTGCACTGGAACCGGGTGTCCCTCACGGAGAGCAGAACAAGTCACCTCCGCAGTCAGCACAGCAGCCACCCGCCTTAGGCCTAGCATGCCGACTTTATCTCCAAATTCAGATCTGGTTCACAGCCCCATGCCAGACATGTGCTTTTTTTTTTTTTTCCTTCTGATGCCTAAGGAATTCCTTGGTATTAAACTTAGAGAGAGACAGGGAGAGAATGCGGTGAGAATACATTGCTTTGTCTGTTTTAGCATGTGCTAGCAATAATTCCTGGTGCTGTCTCGCAAGGGAGAAATACTGCCATGGTAACTTTTAACATAAGCATGAAATCAGCTAGCTCCACTCTGATATCTCTTGTAATTAAATAGCTAATAATGTACAATTGTAATTTATACTAATGCTTTTGATATTTCGTCTTTATCTCGGAGCCCTTACCTCTTGGCGAGGCATCGTATCAATGTGGACATGGTGCTGAGGGTGGGGTGAGACAAGAAAGGGATCTGGGATACCTCATTATAAATGTGAGGCTGGTGCATGAACCGTGTCTGCAGCAATCAAACAGCTAATTGTTATGATTTTGCTGATAGTGTCTTAGCTGTAATATCCTGCACTGTGTCAATTTTTCTACCCTTAATGTAACATATTTGCATATCGAACCATCACAGTGACTATCCTATCAGCTGTACTTGAGTGTGTGAATCAAAAATGCATTGTTCCCCGTGCCCTTCAGCATATCGGATCAAAAAGCA
Source organism: Polioptila caerulea (assembly GCA_013397295.1). NCBI lineage: Eukaryota > Metazoa > Chordata > Aves > Passeriformes > Certhiidae > Polioptila > Polioptila caerulea. Next base: position 578,648 of record VYXF01001935.1, read on the forward strand.
AAGCTAAGAGATAATTTTTATTTCAATTATTTTTTTTTGGGGGGAGGACTTGGAGAAGTAATCGCATAGACAGTTTCCTTAAAGATAAACCCCTTGCTCATACATGCGTTAAAATTCAGCTTGCAAGGCACCTAGTATGGCTGAAGCCTAGATAAAAGAATTGAATTTTTGAAAAAATGAAAAAAAAGGAGAAGCCAGCGTTTAAAGTGTCCTGTGAAAGAAAGAAGGCATTTGGCCTTAGGCATGTGCATCCACAAGAGACAGCTTCAACTCTTATAAAGTGGGGAGTTTTGTGTGAGCACAGATGCATTTTGTTTTCCTATGAGGAAAAGATGATTAAATTATCAGAAACAAAGATAAAAAAACCGGGGCTTCCTGGATATTCTTCTTTTACCTCCCTTGTGTCTCACTTACTCCTACTGCTTAGCAAAGGTACTGACTTTATCTCTCTAAGCTTTAGTTTAAATGTCCAACACTGCTTATTAATGAAAGTAGTAGGCTTTTGTTTATTGCATGTAATAATGGTGAATATGACTATTTAATATAAATCTGACATTTAAATTCCACTTAGTTCAGAGATTCAGTTGATATAAACGAGTAACTCTTTACCCTAGAGTAAAAACTCCCTCAGTCTGCATTTTAAAGCATTGAAGTTTTCAAAGTAATCAGTTTTTTTCAGAGGAACCAAATTGTGAAGACATCTGTTATGTTATTAATTTCACATAAATCTTAAGCTCCTCAAGGCCTGAAATGAGGCTTCATTCAAGCCGAATTAATGAAACATGATTGTAAGTCCCTTGCATGGAAATGCTGTCATACAGTATTGAGTTGCTTATAATCACTGAGTAATCTTGCAGGCTGCCAAGGGAGAGCTACTTTAAATCCCTCCATAAAACAATATCTGAAAATATCAGAACACTAACTATATCCTGGAAGATTAATAGCAGATGAAAATTTCTATGAAATGAATCATTCTTTCTCAGTAAAGGATACAAACATTTCCAGTAACTGCAGATTGTATAATATGGAGCACAATCTATGATCCAGATGCGAGGTGCATTTAAGCTCTGAGATTCGTTCTAAATACAAAGTTGCTTAAGTATGCGAGAATTCTATATAATAGAGAAAATGCTTGGAATTATATAGGCTTCTAATTCCATATGGGCCAAATCCTGAAGGATGTAGTCAAAACTCCCGCTGACCTTTTTTGCCTCAGGAAGGACCAAGGGATTTGGGAATATGGTGTAAATATTGCACCGAGTGAATGATAACTAATCATAATGAGTAAGAAGTAGCATTCTAATTTTGAATTCTTTCTTTGAACACCATTTGATTTTTAGTCTTTTAATTGAGCAAATGAAACTTGCTATTCCTTTTAAAAAAAATTAATACAACAGTACCGCACAACTTATTTTTAATGTTGAAACAGGAACTTTTGAGAGGCTTAACTGCCTTAATCAAACTTCAAAATACTTCATTGATCTCCAACTGAATTGGGAAATAAAAATCTGCATACGATGTTTATTACACAAATCTTCTGAGTCCTGTTAGCTTTGATATTTTTTTTCTTTTTTTTTCTTTAAAAACCCTAAAAAAATCAAAGATGATTAAATACAAAGACAATCCTTTTCATGTAGTGGCATATTATGCAAACTAAATTATAAGGACAGTGTATACCTAGGGTATGTGTTACCCGGTAATTACCCCTCAATTAGGAACCTTAGTGACAGTGGTATCTTACATAATGGGACTTTGGGTGCAGCTGTTTGAACCTGCATTACACAAGGCTTCAAAATGCCAGCAATTTCCTTCTAGATTTTCAGCTTAAAGATTTTTCCACTTTTGGCCCCCAACACCTCTCTCTGTTCTGTCAGATTTGTAAGAATTTTTTTTTTCTACTGAATGTTTTTACTGAACATGATCAGTGCTTAATTGATTATAAATAAATAATTATAGCAGTTGTATATATGCTCCTGGTCAGCAGCTGTTGGTATTAAAAAATACTTTAATGCTTTATACAAGGGAGTTGCGAACAGTTCTAGGAGCTGTAGTTGCAGGAGACTTGTTTATGTATTTTCATGGTATGAATAAGATTTGAACTGCAGTTGTGAACATATCCCAGCATTTAGTTTTCTTTACAACTGCAATGTGAGAGACATTGTACACATGTACAGTGTGAGTTTTTAAGTGTCATTATAAAATGACAGAAAGCTTTTATGTCACTATCCTGTAGGATCCTGGTCTTGCCAGGTTGGCAAAAAGTAAAGTGGACTATCAGAATTCATTTTGGTGATATTTTTAACATAAAATTCTGTATAAAGCACAGAAAAAAGATGCACTAGCATCTAGCTGCCCTACTTGAAATTCTGACAACTTCAGTATGAAATAATAAAGGAAAAAAGGCAGCTAGGTCTGTGTTTTACCCATTAGTCAGATTCAATATTACTTCAAAGATGTTCCAAATCTGCATTTGAGTGCCATATGTTGACACTGTGTTTTGGACACTGGAGATTACTTGAAGTACTGCAACCATGACTTGTACTCTTCCTCTGTAATCCTTGGTCTCCAGGGCATTACTGAATTCAGAGAGAAGCAAACAGAGCAAGATTGGGGGTTTTGTTGTGTTGGTTTGGGGTTTTTTCCATGTTTTTGGGGGAGTTACTGTCTGTTTCGGGTGCTGCTTTCTTGTTCACCTCTGTGAATCCATGTCAAAATAAACGGAGACCTTATCTAGAGAGTGCCACACTTTGAAGTGCAGAGATGCAAATCCAAACATTGCATCACGCTGTCAGATACAGAAATTAGTAGCATCCTGCATGTCCTTTGAAGTTCAAGGCTGTGCTTCCATGGAGTGTATTTCCATACAGAAATCAGATGGAAGCTATTCAGACTCAGATAGCAATAGTGATTTACTTGCAGTAAATCTCACAGTTTTTGGCCACGCTTAGGGTATGATTTACTAAATACTTTTTGTTCAGATGTTACTTATTATGATATTACTCCCTCCCCCACCCAACTATTTTTTAATTAAAGACTAGAGATCTAGTGCGCTTATTTTTTCTACACATATGTAAAAAATCAAATAACTGTTATATACCAAATTATTTTCTTCTTGCATCTTTTAAAAATACTCTGATTTACAAACTTTGATAGAAGATAGAACTACTTGACTGCAGCAGCTGTTTAATTACAGTGGAGAGTGTTTTAAAAGGACAACTTCAGTGGTGGTCTATTCTGAACAATGAACAGAATAAAGTAGCTGGACGTAGAAGCGGCACATTGGTAAAAGCAAAATTGTCAGAGGCGCCAAATTCTGGTGTTTAATCACTTTTTAAACAAATCCTGCCTCCTAATCATGGTCCTGCAACCAACATGCTGTGACCACAGCTCCCTCTCCATCCCTCCTCTGGCTGGGAGTGCTGCTGGCTCTCATTTGCATGGTGCACCAGCACAAGGGGAAGATCCAGTTTCTTACATCTTTTAGCAAAAATTCTTAAAGCTGGTCCAAAACTTGATTCAGCTGGTTTTGGGTAAGATCCAGAAGACCAGGTTTTCTTTAGCTATATTTGTAGGTCTTCAGCACCCACAGCTGAGGCCAGATTTTTATAGGTGCATGGTGCTTAACAGTCCATGGTTGATGGTTCAAGGTACTTGCAAAATCCAGCCTCCTTAATAGGTGAAGAGAGAAGGTTTTCCAGAGATCACTCGGACACTTGGACTCAAGGTTTAATATTTGTTCTGCTTCATGAGCCACTTTCCTTTCTTCACTGTCAATACAGCTGAGATGGCATCCCTTGTTGTGAAACTCCTCGCTGTGGAGATTCCCCTTGCTTCCAGTTGTGGATCTTTGAGTGTAGGAAGCTGATGAAACACTTTTGTTATATAATGAGAGAAATATCAGTTCTTTAGAGGAATGTGTGGTCTAGGTTAAGATACTATTCAAATTTATGTATCTAAATACCCTGACCAAGAGCCTTATCTCTGTATTCAGCATCCCCTAAGGGCTTCTAACAACATAGATCAAAAGAGAATCATCCTTTTTTACAGTTAACAGACCAATAATTTTCTTTTTTCTCCCTTCATGATTCTCTCTCATCAAAATTGCTGCTTACTGAGTTCTTTGGGCTTACACTGTGCTCAGAGGGAAACTAATGTGACTCCATTTATACAGTATAATTGCAATTTGAACAATAGATTATTTGCTTGACCATAGGGGGAACTTGTCTTTTACTTTAGATGATATCATTTGGGGAGAAAGGATCTTTGCAATACAGCTGCAAAACAGCAATGCATACATGCATGTGGATGGGAAGTATTTGTACAGCCATATATTATATCCAAACCCTGAAAGGTGGAGGAAGGAATGAAAGAAAATGGAACTGCTTTGAAAAGAACAAACCATGAACTAGGTCTATATTTTATTTCTTTCCACTGGGAAAAAAATAGAAGCAAGATGGGAAAAATGAGATTATTTCACATGGTTCTTGTTGTTATGCAGATTGCTTCCTTATACCCATACGTTCAGCACATCTGGCTCCCTTGTGAGTTTCCTTTTTGAGCTGGGAGGAAAAATGCACAGTGAGATTAAGGGCAAAATAAGGTGGAAGGACAGGAAAGGGAGAAATAGTTGTGGAGTGAGAACTAGCTGGACTAAGGAGGATTTCCCTGAAAAGCTCCAAATCTATCTTCTCTTCCCTTAAACTTTAATATCACTGCATCAAAAACTGCTCTTTTCTCTCTCTCATAACTGTGAGTGATCAGGTTGGGGCTGCTCTGTGAGCAGTGCCAGGAGGGCTGACTGGCTTTGCCTGCATTTGCTTCTGTGTCCTGGTTTTCCTGCTGCTGTTCCTTGTCTTTTTGCTGGATCATAAGCTCCTAGGGACAAGGGCTCTGCTCTACATGGTGCTGCTGCTTGCACAGCTGATGAGTTAGCTGCTGGGATAAAGCAAATACCACCCACCTTATTTTTTTGTTCTGAAGAAAAGACAGCACCTGAGACCTCCCCTGACAGATTCTCAGGTGAGAAATCGATTGTTCACACTGTGCCAGTGCTTTGCTGTGCTCTGAGCAGACAGCTCTGGAAAAGCTCCCAGGGGAGTGCAGGGCTCTCGGTGCAGGGCAGCCTCCTTCTCCCTGCAGGATACTGCAGCCTTGTCTCAATGATCTGAGGAGCACGTGGGATGTGTAGTGCTGGAGCACATGGAAAGATGACATTTGAAGCAGATTCTGTTGATGAGAATCTTAATGTACCACTTGTTCTTTTAGTCATGGACCATGGTGGAACTTTGGAAGTCTCCGTGAAATTTATCATCACTATGATGAACTTTTGCAGAAGGAAGATGCTGATTAAAGCACCTATATGTTTTACTCAAGTGTACACACACAAACCTAGAAATAGTCATTCTGTATATCTGCTTGCATCACAGGATAGATGGTCAGGCCTCCTATGAGTCAGCCTGCTTCCATACTGAACCGCTGCTTCTAGTTTATTCTTTATTCTGTGAAATATAGCAAGTGCTCTGAAATCTTGAATGATCCTTGCTGTGAGGTGTGAATCTGCAGAGGACCTACCTGGCTGTGGTGTCAGAAATCAGTATTGAGGCTCACTGGAAGATAGCCAAGTGTTTCTTTTTCCACAAAATGTTTATTGAGGAACTCTGCGTAAGTGATGCTGTGCATTATAATTCTGAAAAAAATTCCTCTTGAAGGAATTTTCTGGATTGTGTTCCTTTTGCTGGAAAAATCTTCCCTCTGTGAATGAGTTCTTCATAGCTGTACAAGAGAGGCTGAAATGGCTCACTTTTTTCAGTGTAAGCTGTATCTTTTATCTGTTGTTACACTTCCAGCTCCCTGTGTGCTACATGACTGAGACAATGCACCAAATAGGTCACATGTGTAAACTAAATCCTGATGTTACCACCACTGTTACTCTCTCCACAACTTGTTCTCAACTCCTCTGAAGAAAACTACTATTTTTTCAGATTATTTTATAGCAAGGATTTTGAGTTTATTTCTTGCTCCCTCCCCTTTGGAAAATATATGAGCTTTACCAAATACTTTTAGACACGGGAACACAGGGCTGTCTTTTAAATGCTTAGAGTGGATAAAGACAAAGAAATCCAATGAGCTGTGACAGTCATATAACCAGTCTCTGATAGCTGATCCTTGCAAGATGTCTGTGGTTAGATATGCAGCTCCCCCAGTGCTTCCCTGCGGGCTCTCCTGCCTGGTACTCAGAATGCAGCCTGTGTATTTTGGGCACTCTGCTGCAAGCTGAAAGGAATGTGGGAGAAGATCTGTGGTTTGGACCTGAGCATTTAAAGGTTGTCACAACACTTGTTCCTCTTACTGAACAGGGGAGAATTGCGTTCTTGCAAGCTGGTCCCTCTGGAGTGCTGTTTGGCACACAGCTTTTTGTTCCACTGTGTGGTTTCAAGGTGAACCCGTTAATTCAAAATGACCCTTTTAAGAAGTCCAAACATTACATGCTGTAAGAGGGAAACAAAGCACTTAGTGGTATGAATCATGTTTTCAGATGGAGCAGAGGTGGTGTTTGTGTTGCCCTGAGCAGTTCCATTTTCAGTAGAATGAATTTGTCTTAGGAAAGCTTTGGGACACATTATGCCTAATTGCTTTTAAAATTTCAGTGATTTTGGCTTTTTTTGGGGGGAAGTGGGATAGTTTGGCTAGCCTAAGAGGCTTGAGACTGAGTTTAACTGGCTAGGTTATTTGAATTACTTTGTCAGTTTGGACTAACCTTAAAATAGTGCTTTTGAACAGCCTGCCCTTTCTATCCGGTTAAACCTCTGCTCCTAAAGATTTTCCATCAGAGCTCTTGCTCAGCTGCTTCCTTGGTCTAAAGCATTTGCTGACAAAGTCCTGGAAGAGGACGTAGAGAACATGCTGACATGGATTGCACTGTCTCCTACAGACTACTTTCATTTATTCAGTCTTTACAGACCAAAATGGTAATGCTGTTGATGCCTTAGCTTTTATATTTTTTAGATCCTGTGCTGTTTTAGTGGGTAGCTTTAGGTTTCATATTAAGTGCTACTGAGCTCTCTTCACAGAGTAGAGAGACAAAACAATTCCTTCTCCAGCTCCAAACCAAGGACAACTTTCAGGCCCAAGAACAAAACCAGTGGTGAAGTGAGAAGAAAAAACTGGGAGGATGGAGCTTCATAACCTGAAGCTGTGGTTGGACAATTGATTCTAATGTGCCAATGGACCAGAACTAGCAACAGTGTGGGACCTCGTGATCGGGTGTCCATTCTGAGACCATTTTGGGCTCACCTTGGGTGTGGTCCTGCTGGACTCTTGTGTGGCCCATGTGTACCCATCAAGGCCTTTTAACAAATATCTACTTTTTCTTCTTGCTCTGTCTAGTCTCTGTTCCAGGTCAGCCTCCAGAAGGCAACACTCTGATGCTTGTAGCAGGAGGCTGGAGTTCCAGGTAGCTTGAGTTTGGGATCTGACTGGGAATGCAGAAGTTGATCAGAGGGCTGTTTTATTTCCTTGGCTGATGCAAGAAAATCCCACCATTTTCTTTTCCATTAGCCTTGCACCCAATGGACAGCCTTGTCTTTATATAGTGCTGGTGCAACTGATGACAAGTGTATCTTCTTGTGATGAGTTTCTGCTGGATAAATAAGCACTCCTGAACCCAGCCCAAAGCAGCCAAATGTGGGATGAGTGGGACAGGCACCCCAGAGATGTTTTCATGTGCTTGGCTGATATATTTCATCTGAGTCCTGCAGAACACTGTTGTGACACAAGAACATATTTCATTGCTGTTTTAGACACAGAGTTCAACAGGTGCTTAGAAATCCTGGAGTATGGAAATACTGTACTTCTCTAAACAGACAGAGATGTGTTGACTTTTCAACCATGCAACACTTAAGCACAGCACCTTTCAACACCTTTTCTCCAGTTTTTATGATATCTGGAAAGCTTGCTGGGGGAAATTACTAGGGCACATCTGAAACATTGTTGCTAGGAAACCATTGAAATATTATTGCAATATCATTTGGCTTCTTGAACTTTATAATGTAGTTTATGCTCAGGAATATTTTGGATACTTTGGTGGTCTGCTGGGTGTCATGCCCAGCATTGAACACCTTCCCCTCTTACCTGTGAGGAGCCATTGAACAGTGGGGCTGGTGGCAATGGGGCAGCCATAGGATGGGGAAAGGCAAAAGAATGGCTAGAGGTGACAAGAAAGATAACATTTTCCAGGATTTATTTGTGGAAGGATGGAGCACACCTGAAAGGAGAAATAATTTCACAGAAACAAAGGTAGGTCTAGGGATGCCACCATCTGTTATGCAGAGCTGCCTGGTTTGTGTGTGTTAGGAAAGCTCTTGGAGGAGATGTAGAAGTGTTGCTCAGGTGAAGTCCAGCAGTCAGCTGTGGCTTTTTCTGCAGCCCTCCGGGCTGGACACTGCTCACAGTCACCACGTGGCTCAGGCAGTTGGACTATCTGTGTGCTGGTTATGAAACAGTTTGGTGTTATGTTTTCTGCTCACACTTTCCTTCACTCCCCACAACTGTGGCTGTTCAAAACATTTTTTAATGCTTACAAATACAGAACACTGTAGACATTCTATGAAGAGCCATCACATACTCGCAAAGAGTCCATACATTGTTGCAGAGGCAGGAAGAGAAACTTTTATAATTCATGAGTAGTGAAAGCTTTCTTTACTTCTGGGATAAATATTCCAACCCGTTAGGTATACTTTATATGTAACATTTACATCTTGCTGAGTGATTAGTTTAAACAGCTATTTTTATCCCACATTTCAGCCCACAACTCTCTAATGTTAATTAGTATTAGGAAGGAAGTATGTTTTCTTCACATGCCATAGCAAATGTGCTTTATATAATGATTACAGGACTTGTTTGATCTTTTGTTTTTACTGAACACAGTCTACAGCACTGACGGCAAACTGTTTGGTTTTAGTTTTCTTGTGCCCTGGGCTGTTTTCCACTGTGTGAAATTGCTGAACTTTTTTTTTTTTAGGTGTTTTTTTCACAATCATTGAAACTGTTGGAGTAAGATAGAATTTCTTTGTAAAGGTTCTGTAAATTGCTATCTTTCCGTGAATAGTTCAAATAACTTGTGTCTCTCCCTGTTTTGGGCAAGTTTGAGGGGTGCAGTTAGAACTGATAATGTAAGAAGTTTGGACAGAGGTGTTCAGAGGTCACAAGCTGTTCAGGTATTGCACAGGCAATGCAAGGAGGGTATTGGGGGTGGGGAAGCCAGACTATACAAACCTTAGTGAATAGATATTGCCAAATATTTAGAAATCAATTATGTGAAACATCACAAATTGAGCAAGCAGTGGAGCTTCTACTGTTGTTCCCATTCTGCATTCATGATTGTAAATAATACAGAGACAGTTTTAGTTGGTACATATATACACAGAAATAAAGGCATAATTATAGAACTCTTGAAAGGTTTTTCTTGCACTGTTAGAATCAGAGGGGAGCTGCTGATTCAAGCCCTCTAGCTCTAGGAAGGAGAAAAGTATGAACCTGAATACAAATTTTTTACTTCCTTCCTTTGGTACTTTGAAACTTCAGATCTAACACTTTGCCTGAATACTAAATGTCTATAGTTTCTAAAAGGTTTTCCTCCCAAAATTTCCTAGAACTACATAAAAGCACATGGAAGAAACCACTTGCCATTCTAGATCTGTATCACAAAAATCAACTTGATGTTTCTCTCAATTAATTTAGAATAAACCAAGTGTATTCTTACAGTTGCTTTTCAGTTGTGAACCTGTGACTATGAGTTCTGTCTTCTTAGAACCAAGGAAAGTGGCATAGTTCTTTATAAACAGTTGCATCCCAGGATAAAATTACTGATCCAGCACGTCAGTGTGGAGAAATTAGTGGATTAAGAGCCCATGAGGCTCTTAAGGACTGGAGTGGAACTACTCTACAACTTGCAACTCAGCTCTACGTTGATTGACTGAACTGATTTCTGCAAAAATTCACATGTATTTTGCATTTCACTGGCTATGGATGCCAATTCTAGTTGGCAATCACCACATCTGTAGTGCTTTTTCATTAATTAAATGTATCTCCAGCATTCCTACCTGAAACACTGATGCTTCTTTATGACTGTACAGACTCGGTATCTGTAGGTGTTCAGCACCGAGATTTTGAAAAGAAAATGAAATAATTGTTTAGGGTGTAGAAGGAGGAAGGCAAAACCCACAAAACAACCAAGGAGAAAGAAGGGCAAGAGGCAAGGAGCAGAAAGAGGAAAGGATGAATCCATCACTGTGGGGGTGTGTGTCCTGCATCTGCCCTGACAGGTGCTCAGTCAGGGTTTGGTGTTTCTGGGATCAGATCTGTTCTTTCAGAAGGTTTCAGAAAGCTCAATCAGCTTCAGAGTCATGGTCTGGGGGTCAGTGTTCCCTTTAACTTCCTGGCAAGATGGATCAGCTGAAATATGGATCGAGTGCCCCACAGTGCCAAAACCCTTTCCCTTTCCTCGCAGCTGCTCCTGGCCTGCTGCCTTTAAGGCACAGGTCCAGGGGGCTGATGCTTTGATGGGGTGAGGTCTGTCCTTGTGCCACAGCCCCAGGTTTTGTTTCAGCTGTTTTTTTTTGGCTGTGTTGAAAGGAGAGGGGAAGGAGCCGGCTGCCCCGGCAGGGCGGGAGCGCCGGAGCCTCGCAGCGGCTGAGCCGGAGTCATCAATAATGCAGAATGAATTCCTGCTTCCCTCGGAGCTGAGAAAATAATACCCAGCTGGAATTGAGCGAGTGCTAGGGGACACAGCACCCTTGAGACAGCAGGGCTGGAACTCCTCAAGGGGAGAGCTTTGGAGAATTGAGTTTCTCCCTGCGTATGCCTGATTTCTTCTCCTGCCCACTAGAAAATTGAGAAGTCAATTGGCCTTTTATTGTTGGGCTTGAAATGACTTTTCTCTTTTTTCTTTTTTTTTCTTTTCAATTAATGTTTTATTGAATTTTGAGAAAGGTAGATTTACAACTGCCACCACAAAGGAGGGGAGAGAGAAATAAATATAAAATATTCAGGCTGGACAGTGAGGAGGCTGGGCTCTAGCCTGTGCCCCCCCTGAGACAAAGCCCCTTCCCAGACCTCAGCAGCAGCCAGAGGTGACTGGTGGAAGTCACTGGTATGTGCTGCCCCTCCTGGGGTCTGTGGGGGTGTTCAGGTGCTCTTTCTGTCTGAGGGCGAAGGTCCAGCTAATGCTGCTATGGGGTTTTTGGTTTTTTGGGGTTTTTTTGTTTTTTTTCAGTTCCCTTGCCTTGTCCACAATCAAGCAAAGAGCACTGCTGGCACTCATATACAACAGTTCTTATGTTAGTAATGATTTGGGAAGATACCAACCGCTGCTCCAGCCCCCATGTGAACAAAAATAGTTGCAAGAATAATTGCAGTGAAAGCAAATAAAAATAGTGACACTGAGGATCCAGATTGTTTATAAACTCAAACATTTATGAAAGTCAGTTTATTTTGTCTATAATAATTGGCATCAATGCACAGCAACAATTTACTGTGGCTGTTTTCTACAGCAGGAGGATCTTATGGTAGCGCTCAGAAAAAAGAAACTCAGGTCACCTTGCATGGAAAAGCATTGAATCTAGTGATAAGCATTTCATCTGATTTTAATAAATGTAATCCTGGCTGTTATGACCTGTGCCATCTGTAACATTATGCAATGTATCTGTTACGTACAGGAGATGTGACATTGTGTGAGGAAGTGGCAGTGATGGGACAGCATCTGATAGCTCAGCCCTGCTGTGTGGTGGCAGCATTCCTCTGCGATAGTAAGGCCTTTATTTATTTTTAAGATATAGATTAATTTGCTTTGGCCTCAAATCCGTTATGTCACAGGTTCTGATACTGTTATTTAATGAAAATTTATTCTGTTTTTGAAATGGCCACAGGTGAGACAACAACATTTTCTAGCTAAAAACTTTAGATTATAAGAAGTTACAGACATTTCTGAAATGATCTGATACAACAACTTGATATGGATGAAAGTCTGGCTTCAACTTTAACAAACTGGAATTGGAAAATATTTCTTACTTCTCACATATTCTACATCAAAGCAAAAATGACTGTGATTATTTACCAAAAATTGGAGGCATATGTCAGGTTACAGTCTCCTAAAAGACTCTAATATTCAATAAAAGAAGAAATTGGATTCATCTTAGATTAGATGGTAGATTCCCTTTGTTTGAGCTGTCATTCTGCCCTGTTCTGGCAAGCTGTGATTAGAAAATGATTGTTCCATCCTTAAAGTTTAGCTGCATACCTGAAACAGTGTGGACAGGTTAGCAAGAACTGCTGTCCTTGATAGGTTCTCACACATCTCCTTTGCACTTGAGGATGATTTGCCAGCATACATCTCTGCTGTTTCATACATTACATTTGGGCAGAAAGGAGAGGCTGAATATTCCCAGGCCTCCAGCATTTTATGAGAGCATCCTTCTAACAATCTGTGTGGGGTAAAAGCTGATTTATCCCTTGAGATGAGAATCCAGCAATTTTGTCAAATGCACAATCTTCCCTTCTCAAACATTCTGCAGCTTCTGAGGCCAGGAGACACTTTTCTTGTCCAGGGAGGGAGGAGGAGGTGGCAGTGAACCCTGCCTCAGCCTAGGCACAGGGCTGTCCCTCCCTGGCAGTGCAGCACAGCAATGCTGTCCCCTCCATGACTGCCAGTGCTTACACTGTCTCTTCATTGCAAGATGTTCTCATGTGTGAAATGAGCTGCTGCAAAATGTAGGTTGTGCCACTAAATCTCAGAGAACAGTCTTATTTCCACTGCACTGAATGTGAATTGAAAGAAATCCAAATGTAGAGTAAAACCCTGAGGTTCTCTTTTAGGACGACCTTTTGTTATTTGATTTTTTTTTTCTCATTTTAAATGGAGTTTGAGTCAGGGTTTCATACTCTCTGCTGAAAAACTTTGGAGCCATGTAAAACTGTGATCTCTTTGAATGGCCTTGCTCAAACACCAAAGGTCATTAGAAAACACTCCCTACCTGCTTTTCTGCCCTCCTGCCTTTAGGGGAAGGTCACGGTTCCTGCAGCTTCAATAGGTAGGGTTGACTGAGCTCCTGTTTAGGAGCTGCTTGCAGGTAATTCAAAAGTAAGGCTTTCATGAGCCCTCCTGACCAATTTCAGTATTTTCCAACAGTGTTTTTCTCCTATAGACGCTGCCACAGAATACCTTTCCCTTGTTGAATTAACTAATCATTTACTAATCTTTACATTATTCCCCCTCAGAAGCCAGATTTGCTTATTGTGATGATTCTGAAGTACTTTGAATATCACATGATATTTCCCGCATTAATTTGATCCTACATCAGTATAATTCTGTGTGTTTTGCTGAAGTGTAGTTGAAGGTTAAGATTTGAGACATGGAGCCATCCACTGCCTAAGGAGGGAGGATGACTGCTGGAGTTTGCCAGGGCATGTCTTTTCTGGGCCTACAGCAAACCCTCACTGCTTGTTTGACAGGCAGATAGTCTCGAGTTTTCTGGGCAACAGCTTTGTAAGGCATTCAGATATTTTTAAAATGTGCTAACTGGGATGTTCAGAAAATTTGGTGAAATTAATGTCTGCTCAAGAAATATCAAGACTACTTCTGGATGTTTTGTGAAGCTTCAGTCTTGCTGCTTTTATTGTTGCTTGGATCAGAGTTGTTCTGAAGTCAAATGGCAAGAGCTGAAAATATTGTGACAGTGTGTGCTGCCACAAAAGATTTCTAAGAATGGTACTTGTGTAGTAATAATATTGGAGCTCAGACATGCACTACTGAGGTCAATGGGCTGGCAGAGAAATCTGCCTTATTTCATAACAAAGTACTTTGTTTTTCCATAATTTCTTTCCAAAGTAGGGTTTTGTCATGTCATGCCATCACTACCATCCTGTGTTTTGGTTCAAGCACAACAGACTGTCACAGATGGTTTTTCTGCCCCTGTGCACTCCATGGAGAATTTGTACATTCTTCTTCTGTGGCCACTTCCCCTCACCTCAAATACAAACTTCTTTAGATGGAGAAATTAGTGTTTTGATCTTTTGTATACAGAAAAAAGACGTATCAAGCTAAACCATTAAATGCTCATGCACTGAAAGAGATTTCACTTTAAATAGAATGAAGCCCCTGTGGAATTCATTCCACAATATTGTGTCCTTTTGTTCACTTTGTTAAAGATGGAGCTTTGTGCTATAACTCCTTTCCTTCTGAGCAGATTTTAACTGTACATGAAACACCACATCTGAGGTGCAGGGTTTATCTTAGTCCATCAGCTGCATTGCTGTGTACATGCTGCTGCTGTATAACCCACTTGTGAAGCTGGGATGATGTGTTACCATGCTCTATAAGGAGGATACAAGTATTTGTGTAGATTTCCCCCATTCAGTCTAGAAGTTGTACAATTATGTGTCCTCTGTTTAATAGAACAAACAAAAAAAATTATATATGTACTGAAAGGAAAAGAAACTTTATTAAAGTCCTCTATTTATGCCTTTTCACCCTTTGACCAGCTCTGAAACAAAGGCTATACAGCACTAAAATGTGGCATTATCCAAATTTTATTGAGAGAGTATTTACTTTTATTTCAAAACTAAGTATTAAAGATCAGGAAACAAAAGAAAACCCTTCTGCTGGACTGATGGAGAATTTATAGCTATATAAATGAAAAGATCAGGCAAACTTTACAATGACAGAGAGCTCAGTTGATTAAAGCATGGTTCTCATGATTCCAAGGTCGTGGGTTTGATCCCCATATTCACGTAAGAGTTGGACTTGATGATCCTTCTGGGTCTCTTCCAACTCAGAATATTCTGTGATGTTATTTAACAAGCGGGACAGCTTTAAAATTTTCATATTACTACACAGTATCTGCAGATAATACATACATAAAAGCAGAAATCAGAGCTATAGTGGCTAGTTTAAAAAGCCAATTAGATAACAGAAAGTAATATTTAAAATTGAAGTCTGAGTAAAGACTGAGTTTTTGATGTTTTACTTTGTGGAATGCAATAGTTGAACATTTGGGGTGAAGTCTGAGAAACAAAGTGGGAAGGCTGGCGTCCCAATGAGTAGTCTCACTAAAACCTACAGCTTTATTGTGTAGTGTCTTCCTCCTGCCAAACGACCTAGTGTAGGCACCTGTAGGTATTAAGTGTAGGGATTAAGCTCATTATTAAATTACTGAAATTTTCTTTACAATGTCAGAAAGAAGTTGTCTTTGAGTTGAGATGATCAATACTTGGGTCTGAGGCTTACGTGCAAATCCCCTTTGGCAGGGGTTGCTGTTGTGCTAGCAGGTGGTGTCTGTGCCAACTCACTAAAGGCAAAAGGACAAGTTTTCTGTTGTGTGTGGCCTTTGTAAGTTCCTTATATTGGGACAAAGTAAAGGAGAGATGATGCTTCCTCGCTGGAAGTGCCTTAGTGACTGGAGTGATTGACTCTGCTAGGAGGGATCCAGGTTCTGATCCTTGCTTGGGTAGCTCAGAGCAATGGTTGGACATGAATTTCACAAATTGAGGTGAGTGATGTAACCAGCAGTAATGGAGCCTCTGTCTCTCTACAGAACATTTGCTCTGGACTGATCTTTGATAAAGTTTAATCAAAACAAAAAACTATTCTGAACAGAGACCATTAATAAGATAAAATATTTGTGAATAATGTTGGTTCAGTATTTTACAAGCAACAGTAACCATTTTATAGAACACTTTGGGATCCTCCTCTAAGCAATCTAAACAAATCTGTCATGCTAGGACTGCAGGTGAAGAAGAGCTGATCTCTGCCATGAGGCTTGCTGCTCTTCTGTGTATCTGGGAAAGAACAGGATTCAAGGAGTTTTTGTGATGAAGGGATGCTTTGAAAAGTGAGGAATAAGATCAGGGCTTTGTAACCATCTGCACAATATGTAACAAGAAGTCAAAACGCTGCTGTCCTCACCCAGCAGGAACCAGGGCAGGGGCTCCTGCCGTGGTGTTGCTTTATTGACCCGTGTAACACAGGACAAGTTACGTGTTTTCCACTGAGGCAAAGAGGAGCTGTACCTTCGGAAGCAGCAGCCTTTGGTGGCCATTGGAGCTGTGGCTGCTCGTGGATGAGCCTCCCCCCACCTTGGTGTCACTCCCTGACACGGGCTCAGTGTCCCTCCCTAGGAGTGACTGTTTGCAGAGCACACCGAGTTCGCGTCTCCTTGTAGCGCACGCTCCAAATGTGCGGCTAATATCCAGCAGATACGTGGGAAGGCAAGCAAGCTACCTTTCATCTCATGTTTGTAACACAGAAAACCTTCAATATTGAGAACAGATAGACTGGAAGGTAGGTTCACATCTCTCAGCAAGAGAGCTGTAACTTAAATCTAATACACCTGATCAAGGCTTTCTCTCTGCCTTGTAGGTATTTTAATACAAATGTGTCTTTCATTTGACTGATTGAAGGTCTCCAACCTGCAATAAATGAAACATCTGATCCCCTTGAATCCAAATCACTTTTTCTTTGATTTTCTTTTACTTCTATTTCTTCTTTCTTTGTTCTATGGCTAGAGTCGAATTTCCCTTTAGAAATTGAAAGAATGTGTGTGGGTTTTTCTGCTCCTCTTACAGTGAGCCTGTGCAAAGGTCGAGTGGCTAGTTGACTAGCATATTAAGACAGAATTCATTTCACAGACAGTCTGTAGTGATGTGCTTTACATATCATTATCACGCTGAATTGAGGGAAACTGATTATACAAATTAGTTACTGTACATTATTCTCCAAAGCCTTTTATTTGCATAACCAATAGATTTTATGCAAAGAATATCCTGAAAAATCATACATGATCATGTATAGTTGAAAGAAAGTTGTTATTATCGAGGTAGGAAAATAAGTAGGCATTATTCACAATTTAAGTTTAAATTATTGTGTATCATGATATTAACTGTTTCAATTAGCTTATGCCAGGTGTAGTCTCAAAAAATATAATTCCTGTAAACACAATTGTGCCTGCAATCCAGAGTGCTGGGAGCTGCTGATTCCAATGTTCTCTATAATTATGTCTTTGTATGAATCAATCAGTTTAAATATAGAGCGACAGTCTGTTAAAGCCATGACCTCCGTTGGGTTTATTTTTTACTTGGGTAGTCATGTCTCTTTCCAGATGTCAGTGACATAATTTGTATGCTCAGCATTTCTTGTGCAGAGATTTTTTTTGGGGGGGAGTGGGGGGGAGGAGAGCCTTCAGAAGGAGATGGGAGTTGGAAATATTAAGCTATAGAATCATTGAAAGTGTTGCTTTTAATCTATAACTATAACCATGTTTGTAGTGAAGTGTGAACCCTCCTACACATGAACACACTTAGTCTTTGCATAGATATTGCGCTGGGTATTAAAATGTATGTCAGGCTGGAGAACAAAGAACACGTGACATTATGGACTGAATTCATAGTTACAATAAAAGCAGCAATGAAAATTCAATAAGGGGACTGGAACCAACAGTGTCTTTGTAGTTTTTATCTCTGCTAGGGTTTCCAGAGGAGCTGTTAGTGATTAGGGGCCTCATCCCGTGCGCGGCACCGGGCGCTGGGAGCTCCCGCGGGCGCGCACTGCGCTGGGAGCACGCGGCTCCCCAGGGCTCAGCAGGGTGGCACCCGGCTCGGGGAGCAGGGGAGGGCAGTCACTCAGAGTGCATTTTGCTTTATGGAACTTTCTAGGGATTGGAAACATGCAGCGACATCCAGTTGGCAGAGGAGATGAAACGCTGATGTGCGCTGCATATGAAAACTAGACGTTATGGTTAGTAGGTCTCCAAAGTAAAAGTAAAAATACGTCCTTAAAACTGTTGCAGCCCTTTGCACCATTTAATTTCCCTTACATTTCTGTGTTTGCAGTAAGCACATCTTTGATGCTAAAACTGGAAGTGTTTTATGTGCTCATTTTTCTGAACGGAGACACTCACCTGACTTTAACTTCAATGGAATAAGATTGTGTGAAAAACACCAATACTTTGCTTTGACAAGATGTTTGCATGCAAGTCTGATGCATTTCAGAAATGTTTGTTTTTCAGTGGAAGTTCAGATTTATTTTATTGATCACAAAATTCTAGTTTTGAAGAATAATTATATAGAACATTCTGTGTTGTAGAAGGTGTTTATTTACATTTTATTTAGAAGGAATTATTTTATTTCAATATAACCTGTTTTAATTGCATTCCTTTTGCACCTATAAACTTTAATAGCTGTAGACACTTATATTGTTTGGGGAGTTTGTGAGATTACATACGAAATGTATGTAGTAACATAGTTTCAAGGGAGCTACATTTTTATTTCTTTTAAACTTTCGAAATAATGATCGAACTTTCAGCCTTTCCTTTGTATTTTTTCTTTGGATTAGTTTCAAGCTGGAGTGAAAGCCAGCAATTGTGAGGTAGTGTGGATTTGACATTTTCTCATGTACCCTGCATATTATTTGCAGTAAGATTAGCATCAGAAGAACTGACTTAGATCAGTTGTCTTTGCTTATGCACACCCTAGGTTTCTCAGATTTTTGGAGGGTTTTGGGGGGATGTGTGGTGATATTTAGTTTCCCCATCCAAGCATACTGGATCAGCTCTAGCTGGGTGTTTGTGACAGAGGAGTTGCCAGGTGAAGTGTATAGGTGGAGGACAAAGTGAAAGCAAAGAAGTCAATGTAAAAAATTAGACATTGAAATGGGTACAAAGGAGAACCTGTGTTTGTTGAGATTACAGTCCTGAAACGAGCAGCAACAAGCTGCTAAAGCAACGTGGACCTGTCTGCATAGAAGAGGCTGCTTAAACTCAAGACCTAAATGATTTAAGCACCCTAGTGTATGGGTTTTAGTTGTCCCCAGCTAGGGGAAAATTCTGTCTCCAGTGACATATGCACCCATTTAAAATCAAGGAAAGCTGGAGATGTGAGAGCCCAGGTTTTGAGCTTTAGCTTTTGTCTTGTGTGACTGTTAGCAGAGTTCCCCTGAAACGCATCTGGGTAAGTTAAACCTGTCACCCTTGTGACAGGAATACTCACATAAGTAGCCACAATGTATTAGTTCCTGCAAAATATTTAAAGAATCTGGCCTTTGGCTAGTAGTATTTCTAAGATGTCACTTTGCTTTTAGCAGTATAAGAAAAGTTACATTTTTACCCTGAATAGTAGATTTTTTTTTGAAATTAAGTAAATGGCAGAACTGCAGCTCTTTTCCTCTCCTGCATAAAACCTCTTTTAAGTTCAAAGTGTTCAGATACATAACTCTAAGCTCTCTCTTCCTGATGCTCAGTGGGCTACCTTGCTTTTTTTAAAATTCATGGCAGAGTCTCAGAGCAGGGCTGGCAACCTCAACTAAAGTAACTGCTGCTTTTATTTCCTCATGTCTTTGGTTCTCTTTTAAGGTCTCAAAAGACCACACAAACCAGCTGACAGAGCAGGAAGAGAGATGAAAGATGGAGATGGTAATTTTCAAAAAGAAATTGTGTTGCAACCGATGAGTTCTTTATGACTTCTACTTAAAAGCATAAATCAGCCCAGGTTCAATTAAAATTGCATCTAAATTGAACTAAATGAGCTTTTCCTGGTTTAGAGTTTCCTTATGAAAGTTTTGTACATCACTAAATAGCAATTGCAAGTTCTTGGGAAACTTAAACCATGAAAGCTCTGAGGAGGATTTTAATGCTCACTCCTGACTCCCACCTCCCTCCCTATAAATTTTCTAATATTGAAGGCTAAATTCTTCATGAAATATAAGTATAAACAGTGCTTAAATAATGAACATATTCTCTCTAAACATTGTCTTATTTGTTCCTGCTACCTTAGTGTTTTAAAATTGTATTTTTGTTTGGCTTTTCAACAACTTACTAAAAACCCCTAGACCTCAAGCATGATTGCAGGTATATTTGAAAGGTTAATTTAAGAGCAATTAGCAAAGTCCCTTCACCAGAAGTGAAGTAGCAGAGGCTGGAGAGGCCCAGATTTTGCCTTCAGTGAACTCTCATGTTGTATGACAGGTTTCCATCATCTTGACTTGGCTAAGGTTTACTTGAATTAGAAGGTAGTTTGGTGGAGATGTCATACTCAAGCAAGACTGTTGAAGGGGTAAGAAAAAAAGGCCTTGGAGATTGGTCACTGAAATTAAGTCTTCAGTATAAAATGCATAGGGAGTCTGAGAAAGTCCTTACAGTTTCTGCTGAAATGAGTAATTTCAGACCAGTCATCTTGCACTTAGGTTCTTAAAATAAAGCAATAAAATCTTTGTTTATAGAGGAGTAATCACATGGAAACAAATACTCCCCCTTGCAAAGCTTCTGAAACCATTGCCTGCCAATGGAAGCACATTGGCTCCTTTCATACTTCTTGCAAATCCTGTTTACGTAAAAATCCAGCCACCCAGAACTCAGCTAGAAGGGGCCAGTGTAATGTGAAGGTATTTTTGAGCCAGAGACACTTTATAAAGAAAAAATTGCTTGTTTGACATAGACCAAAAATGACAGTGTAAGTGGATCACCTGCCTGAAAGGCTCTCAGGCAGTAGGGCTGTCCAGCCCGCATGCCATCCTCTCCTGACCCCTCAAGAATTCCTTTGATCTCCCATAAAGGCATCAGCCTCCCGGGCTGTCATCGCCCTGCAGGAGGTGCTGGCCTGCCCAGGTACAGGTGCTGTGGCTGTGGCCATCCCCAGGTGCTCCTGGATCTGCTGCTCTCTAAGGCTGAAACACTCGGTGAAACAGCTGCAAGTGCCTGAATGATGGGTTTAATGTTTAAAAACTTAAAAAAGGAGGAGAAGCTATAGCATTTTCATAAGCAGCCTCTTTCCTTTTGTAATGGTGCCCACTAAATTAACAAATTTGGCACTGCTTTTGCTTATTTTTGAACATGACAATTTCACCAGGCAATCAATTGCATCTGTATCTTGCTGCAAAGATTTCTCATCTGGAGAGCAAGGCTCCTGTTGTGGTCTTCAATCTTTATGTAAGTGAGTGTGCTGGCTCACAAAGCAAAAGCTGGAACCCTTATGGAGGTTTTATATAAAATCCTTGGTTATGAGAGTTATTCACCTCCCTGTTTTCCACACTGACAATACTGCCAGGTTATTGCAACTCTGAGGAGTTCCACCAATTTCGCAGGCAGTGTTGTAGTTTGCACTGTGGATGAGGTTTCAAAGCATAATGAAAGCACTTGTGAATCTGTTTTATTTCATGTAGCAATGGATAGGAGAGCCTGAAAAGCAGTCTCCCAGATGAGCAGGTGGCAGCTTTCAAATGAAGGGTAAAAAATTCTTAAGGACACCCTAATTTGATCGCTTGTCATGACCTGGTTCACAGACGCCACTGAGCATCAACAGTATTTGAGTGCTGGGGTCCTCCAGGACCCTTTGGAAGTCTCATTCCATACAGGAGGGTTGGGATCCATATGGTAAAATCAAAGTCTGGCCAGATGTAGCAGGAATTTGTATGCTACTACCCTGACTCCTTGTATCAATAAAGAGATGTTTTTGTAAAATATGAACAAACTACAATTTCACTGGAATGCAGTAATTTTCAGCTCGATTGTGCTGATGGCACAGAGCCCAGAGCCTGAGCAGCCACGGAGGTGATGCCTTCGGGAGCACAGCCTGCAGCCAGCTGGGAAAGGGAGAGCCCCTTGTCCTCACCCCCACTTTGGACTGAATTGTGCCTCTTGATAAACAAGGAGGGCAGTGCAACTCTGCCCTAGTGAGTTCAGTTGCATAACATCCACTTTTAAAATATTCTCCCCCCCTGACCTGAAGAGGATATTTTTTTAAAAAAAAAGTTCTGCAAAATTACATTTTAAAAGCTTTTGAATTGTGTTTTTGACCTTTTTAATTTTACTTTTGACCTTTTTAATTTTCTGGGTTTTATACTGCATAATATATAATTTATTTTGGGCAGTTAGGACAGGAACCAAATTCAAATCTCTTCCTTTTATAAGTAAATTAAGAAGTGATGTCACAAATCTGCCAATTTGCTAAAGGGGATTTATTTAATTGATGCTTTTAAAAAATGTCATTTATACAAAAATAACAATTTTCATCAAGCCAACAACCCACAGTATTTTGACACTTTTCAAATAGCTTTTCTGCCTAGTTTTGTCAAAAGCAAAAGGAAAGATATTTGAAAATCCCTCTAGTCTGGCCATTCTTACAGTCCTGCTTACTGCTCAGCACAGCCTTAGAAATTAGCCAGTGCTGAGAAATGTATCACACCAGAATGATGCATTCCTTTAGTAAATGGACTGAAAATAAAGTGGGAGTGCAGTGTTTTGCTTGTAATATGTTGATGAACCTGTCAGAGCAAAGACAAACCACTCTGACTTCTGTGCCTGTTGAAGCACAGCAGCCAGGACTGTAACTGAGACATCACAGGACAGGTGCTTTGAAAATTACAGAATGCAAGGAAAGGATCGTGTGGCTTTCCCGTACGAACAAGAGGTTGATCCTTGCATATTTCAACACCCTACATCCCTATTTGCTCCTTGATCGTGTGTCTTTTATGTTAATAAATAATCCTGTATATTTGAAATGGCTTCTCACATAAGTAATTCCTTTCTGTGCCTGCAACCCAGCAGAAGTCTAATTAAACCTTTTAAATGTTATTTTATTCAGAAGTGAGTTTCACCCTATTACACATAACCAGTGCTAATCACTGAGGTGATTCACAGGCATGAGGGGTGCAGAATCATCTCTCAAGTATGCTCTCAAAAACCTGGAATTTTGGAAGTATAAAGCCCCACAGATATAAGCAAGACTGATGGTTCTGCAGAATCTGGGAGCTGCATTGCTTCTGCCTTTGTCCTTTGATTTTTTAAAATGTTTTACAGATTTTAAATAAATCAAGAACACTGTATAAATTCTGCACTACACAGAATATTTAAAATCTCCTTAGAACTGGGCCTTAAGTATTACCCGGAGGTCTGTAAATACCTGCAGTGGTTTAGTGTAATTACATTTCAGCATTGACTCATGCTTTTTTTTGTGTTTGTGTTCAGCAGTACAGTTCATTTGAAAAGTGAATAAAATATAAATATCCAAACTTCAAAGATGCTGTAGTAGAGGTAAATTGCCAAATGTTCTGTGATTTTCTCGATAGTTTTATGATAACATAAAGCCAGTGTTTCATCAAAGAATTTTTTTTTCTTTGAGGAGGATTGCACCAACTAGATATAAATTATAAATCATGTTCTGTTTTACATGTGAAATGGGAGCTCTGAAGTGTATCACACTTGAGCAGATGGAGGCTAGGTGTTTTCATGTTTTTCTGAGCCTGTTTTGTTTGTGATGCCATTTTCTCTATAATCTAACGTTAAATTCCTTTGCATAGGGGCAAGAAACTATCACCACGTAAATGCAATTATTGACAAGTGTAACTAGGAGCAGGGACAATGAGAAAATCATCAGTAACAAACTGCACCCCCCCCAAGCCCGAGTGACATTTGTAACACACGAGCAATGAGCTAATTGAGCAGCTGTTCAAGTTTCATGACATCAGAGATTTTATTTAACAAAATGAATTATCAAAACAAGTGAATTAAAAAATGCTAAATATGTATTTATTCTGGTAGCCAAGGCTGTTTTTGGCTTTATTAATTCTAGGAGCATGGTTGAATTTTGGTACAATTTAGAAAACTGGAAGGAGGTATCTTTGAAGGATGTTGCCTGAATTACAGCCTGTTTGTTCATTATTGTTAATAAGCACTATTTTATTGTGTTTGCAAATTGAACTGAGATTTCTCATTCCTTTGATAGGACCTTCACTACCAGGTAATAATATTAAAATCAAATGACGTTTGAATGAAAAATTTTCCTGTCTCCCTGTGTTTGCAAACTGCTTTTAAGAATGAGTAGGAAAGGCAGCAGAGGGAAGGGACAAGTTTTGCAGAGCAGAGATGAGAAAAGGAAGCCTCTGTTTGTGTTACTCAGCCAGAGATGAAAGCAAAACAACCCAAGAAGCAACTTTTAGCCAAGGAAATTACTGGTGTGGGCTCCGAAACCAGCTGTAAACCAGGAATTTCTGTCATTGTTATTGACCAGACTTTGAACACTTTTATCAGCTGCATGTGTTAATAGCTTGTTAATGATTGATGCTGAGGTCTTTTATGGCACCAAAGGAAAGTGAGAAATAAGTGCAAGATTTCGAGGTGACTTTTGCAGTCACACTCTTTGAGTAGCACTCGGCAGAATTTCAGCTGTGTTTTAAAACATTTATGCCTGCCAAGATTAGAGAGGTTACACTGCAACTCAGGGTAACACAGAACTACCCGGGCTGGGCTGTGCATTCAGCCCCACACTGAGCCGGAAAAACACAGTAACACTCAAAATGAAAAGCCAAATTTTAGAAGGTGATGCAGTTCTGCCAGAGTGTATAACAGGAGGGTAAAATGTATAGGCGACTCGGCATGTGAGGCAAATGAATTTCAGACTCTCTGAACACTGTCTAAAGAGAGCACATTAGCACAATGCATTTCTCATGGGCAGCGTGTTCCAGGACTTCACACAGCTGATCTCCCCATCAGCTGCACTAATTCTTTCTGCTGATTGTAGCTAATTATGTGGGGTTATTTACCTCACATGTAACCACGCTCCTTCTCTGCCAAGTAAACTAAGAATCGACAGAAATCTGGAAACCCTGAGTACTTGGTTCAGGAAAGCAGAGAAAATGTGTAGGTATCTGTAAAATTTAATATGCATTTATTTTTCCTCTGTTCACATTATTCCTTTTTACCATTACTGCTTGCCTGTCATAAATCCAATTAGAGAGCTTTATACATTGCAATAAACTGTTTTTCAGGAAGAAAATTTGTTTTGTGAGCAAAGCCTTTTCCCTAAAACACGACTGCAATTTTCTGGTTTTTCACTGCTTCACAAAGCATTTAAATAAAAGCAAAATAAGCTCTAGCACTGTATTTACTGTAGTGTTCCCTCTTTCTGCTAAATGTTTTTTCCATTTCCAAGCAATTTTGTCCAAGCAAAAATTTCTTATAAGGATGAAACAAACGGAGAAAATAAAAACAAAATAAAAATGTGAAGTAAATTCATAGATCCAGCCCAGAATAAGCAAATACTTAATTACTGGTGCAGTTGTGTAAGATGGGAAAGATCCTGGTTGAAATCTCTGATCTGAATCAAGGATTAAACCCAGATTTGTCACACTTTGAACAACTGTTCTAATTGCTACCAATTGCCATGTGTTTTCTAGGTTTGACAAAAGAAATTCAGTTGAATACCTAAGAAAACTCTCCTGTGAAGGGGATTGTCAGAACTGATATGTTCTTGTGAAAGTTATATTTCCTGCAAATAGATACCTTCTGAAAAAATATTGTAGGTTATTTTGTTGAGCTATTTCTTTTCCTTTCCTTTGACCAAGTGAATTTTGACTCATAATACACCAGAGGCTTAAATGCTTGCATTGGTTTCTCCAGCCTGTGTTAACTCTCCATGTTCCAAATGGTACCGAGTTTAAATACAACCAGAAAATATTGTGAACCTTTCAAGATAGCTTTGGAATAGAGCAGTCCTTGCTTCTGGCTGCCATCCTGAATTTGGGTTAATTTTTTTCTGTAATATTGTGATAATGAGTCATTGTAGGAATTGGGAACCCTGCTGTAATATGTAAATGACACTGGTGAATTGTCTCTGGTCACTGTATCCCTTATTCTCATTATTTATTCATGCTGCTTTTTTTTTTCCTCAGAAATAACAAATTAAATCTTAGGAGACTTGGGGGTCCAAAGGGTTGGTCATTAGTCTTTGCTAAGTCCAGTTCAGAAGAGCTTAGAACAGGAAACACCATTAAATTTCACGTTTCAGCATTTCACTGAGACTAAATTCAGACAGCACTACCACTTCCCTCAAAGGATGTACAAAAGCCTATTGTATGATAAAGAAAATGATTTTTTTTCATATCAAGTCATTATAAGCAGTTCATTCTGGTTTCAGAGACATTAGTGGGATTAGATATTACTTTATGTAGAATGAAAACCAGCAGAAAACTTTGATGAGTTTTCTGACTGTATCCACAGTCCGTATACGCTTTCCTGAGTGGTTCATTGCAGACCAGAGTTCTTACAAATGAGACCAAGGCTGCAGGGGAGTGATTTCTATTAGCAAATTAAGAAATGGTGGCTTTGAATGTATAGTAGTCACATGAAAATGCCAACTCTTACTGTAATGTAGCATCAAAGAACAATGGCTCCTTTTTTAAAGGAGATTTCTGTAAGTGCTGTTAACAAATGCTGACTCTGTAGTAGGAACTACTGTAGAACATGTACAAATACAAGAGAGGCAGAAGTGGCCAAGAACTTCCTATTTGTTTTCAGAACTGTATCCTTTTTGCACAGTCTTTAAAAAAACCTATTAGCAACAGTGATGCTTCAGTGATGCTCAGAAAGGCTGACTGCAGCCTAGCAAAGCCTGTCCCCCTGCCTGCCTGGGCAGATGTTGGAATAGCCATGTGCAGGACAATGCCTGCTCTGATGTCACCCTCCAGCATCCCCACATCACCTCCTGCCTGTCATTTATTCTGCAGTTAAAGCTCCAGGAAATTAAAAAGGTGGCTCACCATTTGGGGTGAGAGCAGCCACCTAAGTAATCTCTGTGGGTGATCCTAGGCAAGTTCTGTTGAAAAACTGGAGGCTTCTCACTTGCCTTAGCATCTTTTTATGACTTGTTATATTTTACCAAAATTTATAAAATCCATGTTTTGTATGGTAATTTCAGGGTACATACCAATTCTCTTTGCTTGCCGTGAGTAGAAAAATATTTATAGGAGATTGTTCACCTGTATTGGGAGGACAATAAAAGGTATAGCAACCAAATGCTTCCTGAACTTGAGTGTCACAAAAAGCTGTGTCAGCTGCATGCGAGGGAATTGGAAATTTGGTGTAGTGCTGCAGGAGCTGAAGACACAGTAGAGTCAGTGCCAGGTGGGGGTGAGGCCACCTGCAGAAAGCCTGGCTCCAGCCAAGCCCAGCGATGGCTCCTTGCAGAATCGCTGCTCTTTTTGCTTTTGTCTTTCCTGGGAAACCCCACTCCAGGAAAGTGCGTGTCTGCACTTGTGAATATAAAGCGATGGTTCACCTACCTGGCCAAAAAAGGCAGCAATGGCAGCACTGAGGAGTTCCCAGGGGGTGGAGCGGGAGTGCCTTTCCCTGTGCGAGGTGAGGATCCGCTCTGGCCCCGGGGTGTGTGCCTGGCACCAAGGAGAGGCGCACAGCGAGTGTGAGACAAACGCTCTGGAGGAGTATTGGCAGCGAGTCAGCAGGTGCTGCTATGGTAAAACAGTGCTGTAGCTAAGGTGATTTTTATTTTAAATAAATTGATGACAAGCAGAAAAAAAGTCCAGAGCTATCAGAGAAACAATTTGCCATAAATTATTTTTAACTACTACTAAAAAAAATTGTGGGTTTATTAGGCCATTAAAATGTTTTCATTTCAAGGATGTGTGAATTCACAGGGAGTGTCTCTGTTTTCCCTGGGTTTGCTGAGAGGAAACTGATAGGGGAGTTTTGAAACATAGATAGAAGGTGTTGCTGATGAGCCAGCCAAATCTCCTTAAAAGCTGAGACAGGCTTTTTCCAGTAGTCTATCTTAACCTATATTTTAAAAATATTTTTATTATTTTAAACTTTATAAAAATTCAGGCTATTTTGAAATTTATTTTGAGGGAGATGTTCTCAGAATGTTGAAAAGTTTGAAGTGTATTGAAATGATAACACTGAAAGATTTTCTGAACTTCAACAAAAGAGCCGTTTAAAAAATAAACTCTGCAGGTATCACTGTGTCTAAAGGAGAAAAATATTGGTTTTGTTGTTGCAGGGTAGGACCATTATTAAGTGTCCTAAATTTGAGTTATAGGTAAAAAACACCAACCAAAAAAGTCAAGGGAGAAAAAAATGTATTTGTATTCTATAAAAGCAACAAAGTAAAAGGAAGAGAATGTGGCCACACACTCAGCGGTAAAAAAATATTGCCTCAGTGATAGGCTTGCTTGTGAAAATGGTCCCTGAATGTTTTCATGGTTGTGAGACTTTTTTTTTTACTATAGTCATGCAAGCTGTGTGTTGCCAAGCTCCTGCTGAGCAACAGTGGAGGAATTACTGGAGCTCCATTCACAGTTTCAAAACTGTTTTGCATTAATGGACAGCCTGAACTGGATTTGGGTTAGGTTTCACTCTGAGCTGTAGCTCTCTCTCTCCACCCCCTAAAATAATAATAATAATTACAAAAGTATGAGACAGGACTAGCGTCTCCACCTCCTGTTCATAACCGAGCAAACCAAATATTATTACACACATTATTGAAGGGGTGAGGAAAGTTAGAGGTCACGAACTGAGCTGGATGAATAGCTGGAGGTCAGATCAATCACAGCTGTGTGTTTCATGGCTGAGGCTTCAGCCCGTAGAGACTGGGTTAGTTAAACTGCCTTCTACCCACTGATCACATATTCTAATTTAAACTACAAATTAAACAGCTAAAAAATACATAAACTAAGCGATTCTTCAGTGTTTGGTAGATAAATAACTAACACATTACTTTTTTCCTTTTATTAGCATATGGGGAGGAGTGGAGGGAAGGGAAGACATAGACATAAAAGTGGGTGTAGTATTTGGAAATGAGGTAAAATTCAGAGCAAAATAATACCAGTCTTGTGTTTTAGCAGTAATTGCATGAAGAGAAGCTAGTAGGAAAAGAGGGGAATTGTCTGACATGAGAAATAAGACCTTTTTTAGAACGTTCTCTGAATGTCAATGAATAGCAAAGGATCTCAGATTAGACACCCAAAAATTAATGCACATGATACCGCTGTGTCCCCTGATCTATAGGATCAGATAGACACTTTTAATTGCAGTTTTGGAGTTAGATCAAAATGCTGGTGAACCATGAATACAGAATGTTGCTAATGGACTGGGAAGAGGAGAAGGTGGGATTTAGGGCAAACCAGCCTGATTTGGTTTGCATCAGACCCCTTTGATGTGGCAGCAGTTTGTAGTTGCTTTGTGTTTTGCATTGCTGCCTTTTCATATCTGAAGATTCAAACAATAGCTCCTGGTTATTATCCCACGTATTATTGATTAAAAGCTTTGCCCAAAGACCTTCCATCTCACTTTCCAGCTTAGTGTGATTTACTTTTCTTTTTACTCCCTGTAACATATGATTAATGCTGAGCTAGAGAGTCCCAGTGAGATGAAGCAGAGTGTCAGGTAAGATTTGTCAGCTCGGAAATATAGATTATTTTATGTTTCTCGAACTTTGTGGGCCCAGGGAACACAGATCTTGATTGTTAAATCCATCCATACTTTCCCTAGGGCTATAATATGCCAAAAACATTAAATAGCCCACTTAATACATAACCTCATTCTGTATGCTTGACTATTTTGTTTTTAATTTTTCTTCCCTTTCCAGGCTGCTCAAATGAGATGGGATCAAAGAAAAAAATTATCCTCACTGGATTTTGTTAAAATATTAATAGGTTAGGGTTGACTGGCTAAATTGAATATCTATGCTGATCTTGCTTGCATGTTTAACTTGTGCTTAGGAAAATATGTTTCCTAGGTGATAACCTTTTATGTACCAGCCTGACTTCATTGAAATGCATAGAGATAAAAATATGTCACACTCCATGGCCATGCTATTCTTGTGTGGCAGTGTGATTATTCAGATGATAATTGACCCCCACCTGTAGACAGCTCAAATTCTGTAGTCAATCATTCTATTTGATGTTAAAATATGTGAAAGTACAATTATATAATTTACATTACAAATCATCCTGAATGCCAGGCATCTCAGCACCACTGACAAACGAAAGGGAAAAAATGTCAATAAATGAAGTGAATTACACTAGGCAAAGAATTCAACTTTTCTTATTTGCTCCTGCACAGCAGCTTTTATGTGGGTGTTGTTGATGGAGTTCAAACAGATATTGCTCAGTACTGAAATCTGATTGCCTTTCAGCCCCTTCCTAAGTTTGGTGATACTTTCTGGATGAGAATACCTCCTTTCACTGTGGAGAGGAGAGTCCTCGCCAGCAGCTAAAGGGAGAAACACATCCATGTCAGCACAGATTTATGCCCCAAAGGCAGTGGGCCACTGAGGTCTGCTCCAAATACCCCAGCTCTTAAACTCTTGTCTCTGTAGACTTGGCTGTGTACTTTAAAGCTGTACAGAACAGTCAAAGAGCACGTTCATATGGTTACAGATTGCTGTTTGTCATCCACCTGATTGAGGCCTCTTACAAACTCTGTTGTCAGTCCTCAGATAACATGGGCAAAGTAATCCAAATCAACTCACACCATTCCTGCACAGGAAATGTAGCAGTGGTGGGCTTAGATCACCATGCTGGTTCATCCCAGTCTGTCTGAGTGTTGGACACAAAGAGTCTGAATTTCACATAAATTTCTTAGTAGGTAAAGATTCTTTAACTGTGTCTCCCCACATTATTTTGGATACATCAGCCCCTTTACAG
The DNA here is from genome assembly GCA_013397295.1 of Polioptila caerulea. NCBI lineage: Eukaryota > Metazoa > Chordata > Aves > Passeriformes > Certhiidae > Polioptila > Polioptila caerulea. The sequence goes on from VYXF01001935.1 coordinate 609,126, forward strand.
CAATCTCCAAGATGTGGCTGTAGATAGCATAGGAGACATGGAATACTCCTGAATTTCCAAGGGTATGCATTGTAATCCCCTATTTACTTATGATTATTCAAAAAAAGAACCTTCTTCTTGGGCATATTATTTCACAGGGCTGTACTGGAACCTTCCAGTCTGTTGAGCAAGACAGACCTAGCTTGGAAATGTGTAATCAACCTTGTAGCAAGAGAAAACTCAGTGATGAATCAGTTGAAGCACCAAAAAGGGAGCATGTGAACCAACACAAAATACTGCTGCTGGTAAAACAGAATTTAAAGCTTCTCTCCTGTCTCTCCTTGTGCTATTTTAGACACTCCTCAGCTTCACACTGAGGAGCATAAGAAACAGCACGTGTTAAATTTTCTGTTTAGGTTTAAATGCCATTATTTTGCATTACTGTACTGAAGATTTTGTCAGCCATAGATTCTCCCTTATAAATTATAATAATTATTATAATATATTATTATAATTTCCCAGAATTTTAAATAAATCATACACAAGTTAAGAGATAGTGTTACCTTATTTACAGTCTGTCTGCAGTACAAAAATAAGTGCATTTCATCATCTAGATCTACAATTAATAGGTTAAGCTGAAATTATTGCATGGCTTAAGCCTCTATATCTTACAAAGAAAGCAGACAAAATAAAATTTTTAATCCTGGCCTTCACATTCTCAAATTATCAGTTAAAATTCCTTGGAAAAGAATGTAAAATTTCCTCATGACCTGATGTGTTCTCTTCTACAAAAATATGCAGAATATCATCATTTCTTCAGCTGTTATTTCAGCTAAGGTGAGACTTTTCATGGAACAAAACCAAATGATGTAAATAAAGTATCAGATTCCCAAGTACAAATATTCAGTAATGGTTCATCACAAAGCAATTGTGAAACAAGACACCAAGAAAAGTTAAGAAATTGTTTCAAACAGCCTGAACTGAACATCCCTGAGAGAATAAAAGCACCTTACTCAAAAGGCTCTGGTTTACCATCTGGGCTTATTTCTCTGCTCTTTCCTGGCAGTTCTGTGAAACTTCAGCTCTTCTCATCGTTCTTAATTTGGGAGCAGAAACATCATCATCTTATAGTTTGTCCCCCTGATCTGCTGCAAACAGAAAGAAATTCCCAGTGTTGCTCAATGCAGACAAAGGCCTGTCAGGGTAACCTCCAGACAGGGAAATGTTTATTTCTCACTTGATTTCTCTCTCTCTTCCCCCACCCCCAAGGTTGTTTTCCTTAGTTCTTTTTAAAAATGGACACTACCAGAAGCTTAATTCAGCCCTGCCACGAGTGGCTGCAGTTCTTCTGACCTCAGCAAAATTCCTCAATAATTTTCCCAGGTGTGAATTTGGCCCGTTGTCTTTAATTAAAGCTCTAGTCTGCTCTCAGTAAATTTCGCACCCTTTACAAGCATCAAATTATGTTCTTCAATTAGTTGTATCTTTTCTTCTATCCTTTTAATTTCAGGCCCATCAAAGAGCTGGTTTACTAAATCAATTTCAATGGGAATTTACACATTGTGAATCATAATGGGATGCAAAATTGACTTGGCTAATGAATAGTTAGTGGCTTTGGGGTTAATAGTTTTGGGTTTTAGTCTCAGGTACTTTGTATTAAATTTAATTTTGATATTGCTTTAATGAACACAATGTATTACTTCTCCTTTTTTCACCCAGGCCCATCTGAGGTGTATTCTCTTTGCCTGCCTCAATTGATTTGCTTTATGAATAACTGTGTGAGATTTCTGTTTAAGAAAATCACTTCTGCTTGTCCCATTTCTATGTGCTAAATATTTTAGTCTGATGTATAAAGCCTAAATAGAAAAGAGACTGAACATTGTCACAGAGATGAAGAAGTTACTTAGGAGGTTACTGCCTCTTGTTGCTTTGCACAGTGAGCCATGGAACTGCTGTTTGCAGGAATACTTCTAGGAATTCATGGCACCCCTCTATGAATAAAAATAAGTAGAAGAGCAATCCTGGTACCAGGGTACAGTGTTGGTGTCAACAACACACGTCACCACCTCAGTCACTTTTGAGGTTCCAGTTCAGGGCTGTCAGTTTTGTGCAGGTGACACCCCCAGTGCAGCCTGGGTGGGCTGAACCGTGCAGGCTGCACAGGCACTGTCTGCCCACAGGGGCTGGCTTTTGGCAAGCCTGGAGGAGCTGTGTGTAAAAGTTTCTGTCCTCTATGAGTTTTATGACAGAGATGTTATTTTTGAGTTCTACATTTTTATTACTTTCCATGATCTGTTTTTAGGTAAATTTTTTAAATGGCAGTACCTGGAGGCATAATAGGTGTGAGTGTGACTTTGACATGATGCTTCTCACTTGGTCTCACATCATGTGTCATCACAGCCACATACCAACTTCTCGTGCCTGGGAAATCATGCTGGGAGCTGGGACACTGTCCCTGTCACCCCTTGGCATAAAGTTCATCCATTGTAATGTAGCCAGTTTTACAAAGATAATCCATTGCTTGGTGTGGGCTATAGCACATCATTTCCATGTGTTTCAAGGTGGAGAATCTAACACTGAATGCTTTTGAGAACAAAAAAGACAACAGCAAATAATTTTTCAGGCTTTTCCAAAAGAAGCCTGTGTGGCTTGTTACCCCAACATTGAGAATAAGGCATCATTTTTAAAAATAAAAATACCCAGAATTTTAACAGGGAGGATTTTTTTTTTTTTTTAAATGCAGTGGATAACATGAATGTGTGCTTCAGAGCATGGATCTGCATTTAACAAAAGTGGTTTAAGTTTTCTGTATTCAAACACATTGGGAATATAAACACAAAAGAGTGACAATTATTTATGGGGCAGCTCTTGCAGGATGATACATGGGTATAAGATGACCAGGTGTAGATTTAAGCATAAAGCCTCGTTTTGCCCATCTGAGGGATGAAGTTTAGGAACTTCAAGAGCAGTAGGTGAAACAAGAAGTTCAGCTACAGCCCAAATGTAGTAATTCATGGGTTAACTGTCTGACTTTCAGCTCAACAGTGCTACAGACACAGAAACATCTGAGCAGGCTCTCTAAAGATCCAGGTCATGTCCAGCTGAGCTGGACATTCATCATAACTGACCTGCTGCCAGTGGTGAGCTGGAGCTAATTAAGCCCTGCTGGACCTCAGCTCATTTATACTGAGGCACTGGAGTGGCTCTGCACCATCAGCTGCTATGTGTTCTTCAATACCAATTTTTTCCAGTTTTTCCCATTGCATGACATATCCCTTGTTTGCATGGATAATGGAGCCTGATGAGATTTTGAAAGCAGGTCCTAAAGTATTTTGTAAAGGCAGCAGTGACTCTAGAGAGCCTGTAGTGGCACATTTTCTAAGTAGAAAGTCTCTGAACAGATGATTCCATTCCTGTGTTTGTCAGTGTGTGCTGTACCTGTGCAGGCTGACCAGCTGGAGCTGAGCTCTGCTGCAGGAGCACTCAGTCTGTGCAGCCTTCTGTGAGGGTCCAGGTTGGTGTTTGCAGTGTTTCTGTACCCAATCTTGTCACAAGAAAAGCTGCAAACTACACAAAACTGTTATTTGTGGTTCTGGAGATTGCATGTCTAGATCTTTTCCATCTTTCTTATTACACCATCTCCTTATCTTGGTTGTTTTTTGGTTGTTTTTTATTTTTAAAGATCTGTATCAGATCCTTATGGAAGGGAACCTAAAATATATCAGAGGCTCTGGCATTTTTCTGTACACCAACTTTTTTCCCCTCTATTTCTGTCTTTTTTATTTTTTAATTTTTTTTTTTACAAAAGAAAAGAAAGATGACTGTGTGCAAAGGAGAAAAAAGTTCTTGAGTAGAATTGAAATGTGATAGTACAAAGTTGTCTACCCAGATATTTGAGAGACAGGAAACACGCTTGGATGATCAGTAGTGCCTGTGATCCTGCCGGGAAAAGGCACCTTAGAAAAAGTTGGGTTTGATAACCTGGGCTGAAGCACAGTTACTTTTGGAGATACTCTGTTATCTTTCTATTGCTCTGTGGTAGTTGTATGGGACATCAGAGTGCTGACAGCCTGTCGAGTCTGTGTTTTTCTCAATACTCCCTCTCACCAGCACTCACCAGGTTTCTCTTCCTAGGGTCAGATCCAATACCCACTGAAGTCCATGGAAAAAATACCAGGATCCTATACCTTGCTGTGCTACATGAGCCAAAGCATGAGTTTGAGAGTCCACTACCTCTGGTTCATTAGATGCTGAAATGAGTTTTGCCAGAAAATAATGACTCCCTCTTATGGGCAGTGCATTGCAGTTGTACGAGAGGCACAGTCAGTGAACCAACCCCAACCTCCTAATTCTGTGCATTCAGTCACTAAGGGCTGCATTCCTTGCTGATGTACATCAGCACTGTTGCAAGATTTATCCTACTACAAAACGTCCTGGGATGTGTAGGGTGTGTTGTTTTGGGTTTTTAAAAAATCTTTTATTAATGAACAAATACAGGAGAGAATCTTTTAACATGAGTCTTAGTAATAGGCAGGCAGTATGGGAGGGAAAAGTATTACCTGGAGCTATGGCTCTGCAGAGAATGTGATTCTAGTATTTTAAGGTTCTGTGCAGTTTACTAAAGCCAGTAGATCTGCACTATTTGTGCAGCTCATATTCAGTAATTGTCTTACTGACTCAGCTGCTTATTTTTGAGCCATTTTACTTAAGATGAACAGTGGTGCTGTATTACTGGTATTACACATCAGGCATTATGGACAATTAATGGGTTTTAACTTCCCAAATTACTTAAGAGCCTTCGGAAGAAATCTGGAGAATAGATTTCATTTATTGGAATGGAAATGTCACAGTTTTGTGCTTTGGTAAATAACCTGTTCACAGAGATGTCTTACTTATCACTGTGGTATGCTTATTCATTAAGGGCTAATTGCAGAGGTCTCTAAATGAAACACTGCAAACCACATTCCACTCCAGTGCCAGTTTGTTTAAAGTCTGCAAAGCTTTATTATTAGCACAATTTAATTATGAAAATGGCAACCATGGAGAATTCTGAACACATTCTTTCCCTTGATCATTAGTTACAGGGCAAAAATGAAACACTTCCAACAATGAAGGGTTCATATTTCAAGCTTATACAGTAGCTGCTAAAAGGCTATACTCAGAAAATCAATTTTATTAAAGTCCTTCAAGCACTAAAGGGACTTCCATGCAACTAAGCAATTTTAAAAACATGTCCACAAGCAGTGACTTTTTGATTCATGTTTTTAACAGGGTTATATTTTCACTGTTTTCAATATTGTCCCCCAAAGCAGGGTCAGAAATGGTTTGAGGGGGGGAGAGAAGGTGAGCAGAGCATGTTCTGACATAGCTGCCTTTGCATCCTTTACCTTAAGGTACTTAAAAGAGGACTATGAACTGGATCTGAGAAACCTGTCATACTCTTAGCAAAACAGATCAAAAGTTAATAGTGTTTTCACCTTTTTCAGCTTTCTTTTGCAGCCCAGGAAATTAAGTTTGGGGGACTACTAAGAGACTGTAGATTATATATATTATTTTTTTTAAATGAAGCTGTGACTTGAGCTAAAAATAACAGGAAACTATTTTCCTAGAAAGAAAAGGGAATGACATGTGTGGTAAAAGCATGAAAAGAGTTCATACATTGCTCTGCTCCTAAAGAATAGAAAGGGGGTTGAGAGTTATGTCTTTATTTCAGGGCCTAAAATCACTGGACCAACAGAAAATTGAGTGCAAGTCCACCAAAGTTACTGAGTTGTACAGTAAATTATTGTCTGATCCAAAGTCCTTTGATTTCCATTGAATCATAGCTCCCCAAAGCAGTGGATAACCCTAAACAAGGGTAAGAGTGTGAAAGTCTTACAGAATATCCTGAAATTTTAGAGAATAAAAAAAATCTTAGTTTTTATATGCATGTCTATATGTATATCTGGATTAAAGCTTTTAAGAAAATATAGGCATTCACAGGATGATGCACAATGTTTGGCCTAAAAATTTTCCCATTTAACACAGTTAGGAACCTTGCATCAGTTTAGTGGAGACTAAAGCAGACTTGCAGCATGTGAGAAAAGTTAACAAGTGCATGCTTGTGTATACATCCAGTATTCCAAATATTCCACACTACAGCCACCGAGGTCAGTCCAACATATTTTATCAATTGTTATGTGTGAATTAATCTAAATTCTCCATATACTTCAGATTTAGGAGCAACGGATCAGTGAAATCATTACATTCATTAAAAAAAATTATTTTTATAAGATGAGATTTTTTAGACCTTAAGTCTCTGATGACAGCAATAAATATCCATCATTAAGTATGAGTGATTATGCCAGGCTGTTCCAGTTCTGCCTGTGAAAGATTGTTTCTTTCTGGGAGCCATAAGGAATTCAACTGATAAGGGAAAAAACCTCTTTTTGGTAAACTTAAAAAGCATAAATCAGATTTTTGATCCTAATGTTGGTTGTGGTAACTTTAAGTTGCATGAGATTAGGCAGTCATGCTGTCTGTTCCTCCAGATTTTGAAAATCCTTCAGCAGCAGCTCTGCTCAGGCCCCAGCTTTCCTTGGAGCTCGGCTGCCCCAGCTCGCTGCAGGATTCCCTTCTCCACTTCTCATCACTTTTAACTGCCAGAGGAAAGCACCCAAATGCTGCAGTCGGGGACAAACCTTCAAGTGCTCAGACTGAACCAGTCCAGCAGTGCCAGGTCTCTGGACAGCCCCCCTCAGCCCCGCTGGTGGGAGCAGGGGGAGAAGGGAAGGCAGTGAAAGCTTTTCCTTGCACTGTGAGTTGCTTGGCACAATCTCAGTACCAGATCCCCACCTCAGGTGGAACTGGAGGAAGATGATACCATTATTAAAGAAAGGCAGGCAGGTGTCACAGCCTATGTTGGAAAAGGGCAGCACAGTTTGAACTGTGAGTCGCTGCTGCTGCTGGCTGAAACCAGGGTTTGTCTGGCTCAGCACAGGCTAAAGAATTGGGCAGTTCTGGTTCACAGTGAAAAACCCTTGGGTTTAAAGAAGGTGAAGTGTGTTATGGGGAGAAAATATTTTTGACCTATGAATATATCACAGTAAAACAAATGTTTCATTTCAGTGTCAAGATCTGGATTCTTTTATAGAAAACAGTTGTCAAGAAAAGTAAAAGAAAAATGAAGTCTCCACAAAATGGTTATTTTAGACTTGTTAGACTACAGAAGGATCATTACCAAAATAACATATATTCATGAAAGGCTTTGATGTTCCAAAGGAGCACTCCCTCCAGCCACATGTGCAAAATCAAATGGAAAAATATCTTCCAGCTACACCAAGTTCTTCATTTTACTCAAGCAAAGAAGAGTGTAGCCCACTGAGGGTATGGCACGAGGCGAAGGAGATCAACCAGTGTTTGTTCCCTCCTGCTAATGCAGAACAGGCCCCTGTGAGGTGCCATTTGGGAGTTTAACTGAATGCAGCATTTCAGGACACACAAATCTCTGGTCACCTCTTTGCTTCCCCCTCACTCACTCCACTCTTGCCTCTATCTTCATCTGTGCTTTTTCCCTCAGTTAATTTATGTAAGCTTAGCTTGGCATTTGCCACATTCTATTTTCTGTTGTTGACATTATTGACCATTTTGGGTGGTGACAAACAACAGAATAATATCAATAACAATTTATTAGGTACTCTAATTAATGAATTTAGCCTGTGACCCAGCTGCAATCACAACTGTGTTCAGTGTAAGCTTGCAGACTAAGGAGTAGTACCCACAAATTCAGGTGCTGTGTTCAGACTAAGCAGCCTATGAATTCTTGTATTTCAAAAGACCAAGGAATATGAAAACCTCAGAAATTATAACGTCAGATCTGCCTTCATAGGACTTACAAATATTTAAATTTGGAGCAAACTTTTCAAATTATCGAGTTTTCTAAAAATTATGAAAACCTGTAAAAGCATCTTTGTCATATTTGACAACGACATATTTTTTATTTCAGTCGAGGAGCAAGTAGCTGAACTAAGAGGAATATTAAAATGTTGTGTTTAAAATAAAATATTTAGCTGAGCAACAAGTTTCATATGAAATGGGCAAAAAAAATACCCTGATGAGTTGCAATAAACTTTCACACCTGGAGCTGGGGCAAGTCAGATCTGCCAGAGGCCATCCCCAGGTGCCCCTGCATGGTCTTCCTGCCTTCATCTGCCCCAGGTAAGGCTTTGCAGACCTGTTAACAATCTTTATTTCTACGCAAGTCCATTCTCAGAGATGCTTGTGCTCCCTTGTGCTTCCATCATCGTGGAGGGGATAAAACCACCTGAGACCACTGGGAGGGGGAAAATGAGGACAGCCCCTTTCAGGGCTGGCATGGCAGAACCTTTTGTAGAGATGCTGACTGGGGGGACCTCAGATGCTAGAGGTGATGGTGTGCCTGTTTCCATAGGGGTTTAGTGCATAAATAAAGTGCTCTCAGTTTCTTATGAGGTGCTCTGGTTCTCCTTGGAGAGCTCTTGAGTGTGAGCTCTGGTCAGGGCCTCTAATCAACGCTGCATAATTGTTGTTTGTTGTAAATACTAAGGTAGAACTGGGTACAGCTACTTAGTTTCTTCCTTTACTTTCACCTTCATTGCATCCTGACGCCTGTGAGGGAATCCCAAGTGTAGGGCAGAGCAGCCCTGTCCTTCACCTCTGCATTGCTCCTTTTCTGGAAGGGCTGCTGTAACAGCAGGGAATTCTTGGTGCCATGGCAGGTGAGATGGCAGAGAAGGACCCTACTGACAGCTCCGTGTAGGTCAAAGGCATTTCACACAGGTGTGTGTGACTGGACATGGAGACACGTGTTCTGGTTAAGGGAGAAATGTAGAAGAGGGTCAATTTGTACTTTTTCATTCTCAGGAGCAGCACCTCCATTTCTGGGTCCTATTACATATTTCATCACACTCTCACTGAACACATTTTTCATCTTCTGAGTTGCTGTTTCATTGTCTAAGTGGAAAGGAAATTCAATAAGGTTTGATTCTTTTTTTTCTTAGATTTTATTTTTATCTGAACTTTCAAACCCACGATACTCAAGTGGATTAGAAATTCAGTGAAATGAGTTCACCTGGTGACTGGCTGCATGCATTCTACACAGATGAAAGCCTTGACCCTGCAAACTCACTCCTGTCAGGAATCCTTGATCTCATGGTAGTCCTTAGGACTGCCTGGATTAGAAAAGAATTGCAGGATTAAGTCTTAGCAATTCATTTGAAATATAAGACATTTGTTACTTAATCTTGCAAAACAAGGCTCTCAAGTTTTCTTTTTCTCTGAAACAATATAAATATTCATTGAATTATGAAACTCAATGGTCTCTTTCAGGAGATTGCTTTAACCATGTGCAATGGAGGTGGCTGCAATAAAAACTTGCATTATTTTGTCTCTTCCCAGCAATATATTAAAGGAATTTATTTGCTAAGTAATGAATATATGATCCAAAGACTTTTAAATGCCCAGAAGCTACCTCAGGAAAATGAAATAACAAATTCACTGTAGGGATCTGTGCTGCCTTTTCAGAAGAGTTTGAGGATGTGGTTTTGGGTGGCACTGCTACCTGAACACACTGAGTTGGAAACAATGAGACCCCTCACCTCTGATGGCATTGCTGCAGGGAGCACAGAGAGCCAGAGCTGTGCTGGGAGCTGCTGCTCTGTGCAGGCAATTACTAAGGGATCTGACTCTAACCTTGGGGATCTCAGCTAGGCTTCCTGCCTGATCCCTGTGCAGTAATTCAATCCTAAACCACTGATCAACTGCCCCCTTCTCAGAGCAACAGTAGGGGAAGTGTTTTCTGCTGGCAGGTTCATCAGGCTCAGTGGTAGGACCAGGGAGAGCTTGCTGAGACCATTTTTCACTGCTGCTAATTTCAGTGTATAAAGAGCCAGCCTTTCTCTGCCATGGTGCTTGTACAGAGTGGGTTTTGGTCTTTTTTTTTCAACAGCTGTTGCTTAGTGCTTGGTTATGCTTGTGAAATGCCCTGTGTGCTGTTAGTTGTTGCTATTGCTGTACTTGCAGGCAGGTAATGCACAACTGGACAGGAGGTGCTGATCTGTCCCTGAAAGCAGCACAGTTTGGGGATTGTCGTGCACTCAGGGATACGCCTCATGTACACAATGCAATGAACTAATTTTTTTTAATGGCTAAATTACCAAGATATTGATTTGAGAGCTGTGAACCTCTCTCATATATAAACATTCAGAAAACACTGTTTCTTCCCTTTTGTTTTCTGTGTAACATGAGAAATCTGGGGGTAGTCATTGTAAGGGCCTAACTTAAATTGATAACAACCAAGTACTTTACAGCCTGACACTTCATCCCTCATTCATGTCACTGCTCTGCTTTTGTTTCCCAGATCAGTCAGAGTTAAATTCAGACTGTCAGCTATAACTTTGAACTTCCTGGCTTTTCTTACATGAGTACATGTCTCTTTTTTTCTTGTTTATATTGATCTTACGATCTGACCTGTGAAAGAGTGACTGGGAGGTTACAGAGGCGAGCTGTCACACTGCCATGATGGGATGCAGCAAGTAGAGGGAGCTGCAGAATAAAGCACCTGCTCTGCTCTGCTCAAGCCTCCTTCACGGGCTCGGTTACTCCTCTGAGGTCTGCACTCCTCCTCTGCTGCTGCCCCAAGCTTAGCCCTGCTCTGCTTAATAAATAAAACTGGAGAAATCTTCATTATAAACAGCAGGCAAAGATACTCCTGAGACTGCAGAGGCTGAGCAGCCTTGAGACAAGGCTTGTAGGGCACAGAGCTGGTCAGACTATACACGTCAGAAGACACATGGCAGTAGGAATTAATGATACAAGGGAATTAATGATAAAAGCTGCACAGTGCTAATTGATTTGAGAAAAATAATCAGCATGTGCCAGGTACCCAGCAAGATGTGTAGGCAGCAATTGCTCTTGGTTATTTAACTTTCCAGTACTGCCATCAAAGTAGTATATACAAATAAGGTTGGGTTTGGCCTTCCCTACCTGAAAACTAACCTGGGGGGTTCAGGCACTGTGTGTGAGGCTTTCCTAAAACCCATGGCTGCTGCCAGGGTTTGAACTGCTTGTTAGGGCTGAGATATTGTGAAGCCCTTCGGGTAAAGGAAAAAAAAGCTTAATAAATTCACTATTAGACTAAATGTGTGTTAGTAAGTAAAATAGAATTCAAGAAGGAGTTAATTCTCTTTAATTTACACCAGTAAATTGTTTTCAAACAGCAGATTGTAAATGTTTTCTCCTGGTAGTTGGAGATGGTCCAACAAACACGTTAGGTTTATGCTGCAGTGTTCTGCTTCATCCTATCCTGGTCTCACTTTCCATACAGAGAGATTATTTTGAAAATACTCAGAACTACAGGTTCAGAGTTCACTGGCATCAATAAGGTTTATCCAGTGCCAGAGAAATCAAAATAATGCTCCATAAGTCTAGCACTAAAACAAACAAAACAAGAGGCTTCTGCTTATAAAACTCGTATTTTTAGTTATGAAAAGTATGTAAAATGTGCCCAGAGAGCAGAGCTGTAGTGAGGCAGGGTATTACCCAGCACAGCCAGAGGCTGAGCTACTGTAAACATGATGACAGCAGAGGCTGTTTTGCCTGCATGGTTTTAAATCTTTGTGGGTTTCAGCACCCTTTATAATAACTTAAACTTACTAACAAGAGAAATTAATTTAAGCTAAACCACCAGATAATTTTAATTTGTGTATTTGATCACCCATTATCAACAGAAAATGGATGAGATTAATAAAAATGGTGTATGTGCATATTGGGACAGTTGTTACTGCAGAGCAAAATGATTTTTGGTTATTCTGGCTAGCAAACTGGCTATGAATATTTCCCTGTGTATAGTTAGTGGCTGCACTTAATCAAAACTAGTATCTTCAATACCTGTAGTACTAACATCATATTGTTCTCATCACCTAGATTAGTAGTTTTTTTCATAAAATCTTCAAATTTTCATTTCACAAGTTCAGAGTTCATTCTGAAGGAGTGTTGTTTAACGCTCACCGACGATTTCCCTTTTCTGTGAAAAGGTTCTTCCCAGCACACAGATTTATTGCTGTAGTTGTAGAAAGCACATAAACACTACCAAAGTGAATTAGATATTTTCTGAAGCAAATATTAATGAAAGAAGTCATCCATTTTCAGCAGCTGTGCATATATCGTGGAAAGCTTCCTAAGTCTGAGTTGATTTTAGGTATACACTGGATATTAGCTGAATATTTGATTACATCTAATGAAACCCATGTAGTTGTAGCTGTTTCCTCTGTCATACCAGCTGGAATGTACCTGATAGTTCCATTCTCCAAGAGGAGACTGATATTTGAGCACCTTTGCACTGGGAATCAACTGGCCAGAAACTTTATATTTAAGAAGGGTCTGAGAAATGCTGCTCATGGGAGCACCACGGGTTGTGGATGTTCTGGAGGGCATCCTAGGCAGGAGATGAACTCCCTGCTCTCTCAGTGGGCTTTGCTGGCCTGAAACCCACACCCATGTCTTTGCCTCAAGATGACAAAATGCTTTATCTAGAGGCATGATGATCTTTTTTAAGGCTGCTATTGACTGTATTCAAAAGAAAACATTTCAGAGTGAATCAGAAATAAATTTCAAAGAAACTGAAGGGGTCTTCTGATCCAGTCTTGTTCCCTGATCTGCAAGCCTGTGGAGAATTCAGTGCATTACTGAGATTGTGCTGAAGTCTTGGACAGGAGGTTTTTGTGTTAGTAAGCAGGAGTAGCTCCACTTGCATTTCTCCTGATTTACTTTGTGTAACTGAGCTCAGTGTCTTTTTCAGAGATTAGCTGTGTCTTGAAAATGCCTTCCCTACCAAAGCATAGCCTGTAACATGCTGTCTTTTCCCTCGAAGTTTCTGTAGGAGATGGCACCTTTCTGTAGTGTTGTAAGAGCTCCATTGCTTGTGTTTGGATTTTCTTGGAGTTACTTGGCAAGAACTGTGATCATCTCCCTTTTCATTCTCGGTATGGTAAGGAGGCTCAAGAGCACAAAGGTCCTGTGTCACTAGAGCTAAGAAGGGTTGAATACACAGCCTTGAACTCTGTGTGTTCCCAGAGCAAATCCGGGATGGAGCTGCCTGTGTGCCCTGCTTGAGCCTCGGAATCTCACCAGGGTCCGGGTCAGGCTCCCTGAGCATCAGCCTGCAAGGTTCTACCTCCTGTTAGGAAATTGCTGCTAAAAGGACTGGTTTCCTTTCTTGATCCCTTTGTGAGGGAATTTGGTAGGTTTGTTTTTAGACCCTGACACCTCAGTGAATTGTATGGGGCTGAAAATGAGGACTGAATTTGTGAGGCAGAGGGAGCAGAAGGAATTCTGCCTTTACTTCCGTTCCTGGCATATTTTCCCACCTCAGTTCCTGACAGCAACGTGGAAGAAATTTGTGCACTGGTGACTTGCCCAGAAGCAAAAATTCCTATTTTTTCACTAATGCTTTATTTGAATTTAAGGGATTGGTTATGTTCTGCAATGGCATAAATGCCACATCAATAGTGTTCATTGAGAGAGATTATTATTGAGTGGATCAGATAAATATGGCCTACAAATGTGCTGATTTACTCCAGCTTGTAAAACAAAACAGTTTACGTATACAATTTAAACATTCTTTCTCCTTTTTTTTTTCCCCTAACCACATCCCTTGTGTGCATAATTGAGATTTCCTTACCACCCAGAAGACAGCAAGGAAACTCCTCGGGGTTTGGGCTGTGTTCTAAGCGGGTGCAGCTGGGAGCGTGGCCGGGTGCCGCACACCTCCAGCAACACTAGAGAGCAGGCTGACACTGCTCTACTGCCGCCTCAGCCCTGCAATCTGCTGGAAATGTAATAATTGCTCTTTTATTCTTTAATAAACACACGCCACATCATACAGAGAAACAAGGTGAGAGAACGAAAGAGAGGATATTGCATTCTTCCACAAAGAGTGGCTCAGTTTTATTTTATATGCTGGTTTGGTTTTTTTTAACCAGCAGAACAGTCCTGCTATTCTAAATTAGTCTTCCATTCTTCCTCTTGTTCCCCTCCTTTTAGTTAAATTAATGTATTGATTAGAGCCCATTAGTGTGTAATCGATTGTTAATTTGACTCATCTTACAAATCATGTTTATCTTTATCAATAAAAAATATATATATTTCACATCTCTCTCCTGCAATAAACTGACAAAAAGCTGGGCATCCAGAATTCAGGCTGGAACTCCAGCTGCAAATATAAAAGTACATACTGGGATAACTTACATGTTTTAAAAAAATATATCTAGTTTGTAAGAAAATTGGTAAGGAAGTAACGGCAGAAGTAGGATGGGTAGACAAGTATGGGAGGAAATGTGTGACTTGTTCATTTGGGGTCCTTTTACTTATTTTTTTCTGAGCAGACAGGACTGGACATTGTGACAAATGTGACTGAAGGATGGTGGCCAGTCTGCTTTGTGTGCTGGTGGTCTGGCACTGATCACCTGAGACATGAAGCACCTTGTGTACCTCATAGTCTGTAATGGTGTCCTCAGGATGCTGCCTCCTTCTGCCCTGGCCACTCTGCAAACTTCCCAGCTGTCTGTAGTCTTTCTTTCCAATGTAGCAAAAATGGAAATATTTTAAATACCGAAGGCATTTTTTAATTTTGAGGCCAGAAGGCACATGACACTTCTCCAGACTAGCGGAGCAGATAGCGCCATTCAGGCAATAATGATTGTGCTTTATACAGGCAGGATCCGTGTAGATACCAACTAATCCCCTCCACTGAGGCAAGTGGAGCCAGCGTTATTATCCCTGTGTTACCAATAAGAAATTGAGATGAATAGTTAGCAGAAGGGCATATATTTATATCAAAGTTAGGATAAAAAGTTTAAACCAGTGAACCGTTGAATATACGGGGTAGTTACTACTAAAAATTAAGTCTTGTTATTTGCATCTTTTTAGAAATTGTCTTTTGGAGACTAGAGCTAAATTTGGTTGTGGAGTTTTTTCCCACTGGTATTTATAGTGAGCACTGTGTAAAATAACTGAAAATGCTGAAGGTGGCTGAAGGAAAAGAGAGAAATGCTTTTAGTGAAATGTATTGAACTGTTTCAAGCAAAAAATTTCCTTTTCCCAAAAGTCTGAAGCATTTTCAAAGCAAGGAATTTTTGAAATAATATTTCACTTCTGAATCTTACAAGTTCAATTAAAATGTTTAAAAAGGGATATAAAGCCAGAAAGAGTGAATGTGTGGAGTCAGCTTATTTGAACACAAACACTTATCATTTTTTTTCCTTTTAATATTTTTCACTCCACACAGGAGAACCACCCCCCCTTCCCCATACAAAAATTGAATCTTCTCAGAGTTCTTCTATAGATGGCTTTATTTTTCTCCGAGTACATTACAGCAGCAGACTCTGTGATCATCTTCTGCTGGATAGATACAATCCATATGTTTCTCCTTTTAGGAAATATGACTCTTATAACAGCTAAAAAGTAAAGGCCAGGAAGATTTGCAGAACCATTCAGTTTATTAGTCCGTAATCCACATTGGAACAGACGTTAGTGCAGTGCAGATAGGCTGTGCCCGTGTGGACACAGATTACTCTCTAGCAAGCCTACAGGGCTGAAATTTCTCACCAAGAGTGATCAGTGGGGGAGTTAGAACATGAAGGGCCAAACACAACTAAAAAAATGTGTTTTTTTAGTTCAAACCTGTAAAATTTCTGTAATACAATCTGCAAAGCAGCGTGCCCTTCAGACCTGTTCCTGAATAGAGATGTTGGATCACATGTAGTTCTGTCCAGGGAAATTTTGTGGGAATGGCAGAAGTTTTAAATGACAGTAGTGCACAAGTTGATGAATTTTCTGTAGTTCAAACTAAGTTTTGCTCAGCATATTTTAGTGGAAGGAACTGAGTCGAACTTTGTGATATGAGTTTTGTTGATCAGGAGGAGAAGACTGATGAGTCTCTCTCCCATAAGTGTCTGATCTGCTCTCCCTGTTGGAGAAAAATCTCCTCTGGATGCTGCCCCAACTCTCTAAAGCACCACTGCACAGCCAGTGCCTGTGAGCACTGCCAGAGCAGGTCTGGGGTTCTCCATCAGGAGCTGAATCTTTTGGTCAAGTGAAAAGTTCTCCAGGTGGGGCAGTGCAAGAGTCCCCTCTGTGGTTTGTAGGAAGTTCTGGGATATCTCTGTGGTTGTATTTAATCTGACAGACCCAGGCTGCAGAGCTGCATACAGCTCTGAAATGTTCTCTCAGGTTCTTTATAGTAAGGTCTTTAATTAGCACTTGCAGAGCATTGAAATACCATGACACTGTGCTGCTGCTAATGAAAATAAACCTGGACTTGTGTTCCTTGGTCTGTTGACATTTACAGTCGTCAAGTCTGAGCCAGACTGGGAGCTGCTGCTTGTGTGTAGGTGAAACTGCAGCGCATCAGACACAGAGCACAGGGAGCCACAGGAGCCCAGCCTGAGCCTCCAGCCTGAGGCAGAAACCAGTGGGGCAGTGATTGTGGTGCTGCCCATCCCTGACGGGCCCTGCCAAAGGGCCTTGCTGACCTGGCAGCTGCACTGGTGCTGGGGGGCTGCCCTTCCTTCCTTGGAGGCTACCTCAGGACTTGCCCTGCAATGATTACAGAGTTGAGGATAATTTAGCTAGAATATTATTTAGAAAACTGTGATGATGATAAGAAAATAGCAGCAATGCAGCTGTGATCAGTCTTTGAGTTTAAACTGGTTCTGGAGCACGCCAGGATTTTGGCCAGTTGCTTGAAATATTCAGTGTTTAAGATGCATGGTGAGAAGGGAACCATCCTCCCCATGCCTCTGCCTGGAGGTGCTTCTAGCCATCTCCTTATGCATGGGACTTGCCAAAGAGGAAAAACAGAATTGTTGCTTTTCATCTTCTTGAATTGTAGTTATTTTTTCTAAATATAAACAGATAATTATGTAATACCAAAACACTTAACTTGGGTGAAATGTGGGAGGAGGTGGGTAAAAAGGCTTCATGAGCTAAAAGAAGTGCAAAAATATTTGTGCTGTATTTAAGTCTTTTCTATTTCCTTTTGGCTTGTTTGTCTTGTGGTGTTAGCAGGATAGGCCCTACCAGTTTTGCTGGCATGTATTTGTAGCCCAGGAATGTTTTTTGGCAGATGTAAAATTAGAAACAAATTTCATATGTTCTGCAGTGCCCTCCAGTGCTATAAAGGACAGGAACAGAATATGTGGCTTTGTCAGGATGACTCCAGGAAACCACAAAGAAACAGAGATTAGAAACGAAATCGGGGAAATAAATAAATAAAAAAGGAAATACCCCCCCCAGCAGATGTTGCACAGCTTGGGAGGGGAGCACAGGGCAAAGCCCCTGCCGAGAATGGGAGCAAACAATGGAGCCCTTGGTGAGACGGGAAATGAGGATGCGTGATTTGGGGTTGTTTTCAAATAAGAGGTTCCAGGATTTTGAGGTCAGATGATGCTCCAAAATTTACCTGTCTGTTTTCAGATGTGAATAAGTAAATGCTACTCCCCTCCCCCCGGCAGGATGGGAACGCTGAACGCTCAGCCCATCAAATTAAACACAGGCAGGTTTTCATTTCCAAGCCTGCGCCTTTGGAGATGATGGATGGTGAGATATATGTCTCTATAATGAAGGTTTCATTACGAATTTTTTTAAATGTGCAACATGGCTCTTCATTTCCAAACAAGAAGTGCCATCCCCTTTCTTGTAGCTCGTCGATTGAATACGTGTGATATTGCCAAAGGAAATGATCAAATAACCAGTGAATATATTGATTTAATATAAAGTTATATTGGCTTCAATTTTACTGCAAAGCTTCAGAAAACCAGAATGAAATAATAAACTACACAAATAAAAATAAGGAGGAGTAGTGTTAGGGTGATTAGAGATAAATGATCAGTGGGATAATTTGGTTGCAACTATTCAAGAAAATACAACTGGCTTGTCTCTGTCTT
The DNA here is from genome assembly GCA_013397295.1 of Polioptila caerulea. Lineage (NCBI taxonomy): Eukaryota > Metazoa > Chordata > Aves > Passeriformes > Certhiidae > Polioptila > Polioptila caerulea. The sequence continues at coordinate 627,065 of VYXF01001935.1, forward strand.
GTTTGTGCCTTGGTGTCCACTGCCTGCAAACAGCCAGATGATCAAATTGTCCCAACTTAAACACTTACAGAAAGTTTGAGTAAAGAATGCTTAGAAGCCACTCATAATTAAGCAAACAAAGAAACCAAAACACAGCTACAAACAAAATACCTTGAGATCTTTATGCACTGCGTAACAGTGAGTTTCCCAACACTTCAGGTTACATAATCTCCATTTTTAATGTTGGCCAAATCTAGGACACGTTTGAGTTGATGTGGAGTCACAGAAAGTCTGTCATCGAGGATCTTAAGCAAAAATGTTCAGCCAGGAGACCTGGACCGGCAGTAGAATTGGTCCCACGTGGAAAAGGTTAATGTTTATTTGAGGGAAGCAAGGCACAGTGGAAATGCCTGCAGTCCAAAAGATGGGCTATTGCCCTCGAGTGCTGCGTGGCTGTGAGGGGGATGCTGAGGGGGCAGTGCAGTGTCAGGTGTCATCCGGGCAGGGGCACTGACACGGATATAAATGTGTGAAAATGGAGCCTCTGTAAAATCATCTAGTGATTTTCCTGCAATTACCAACTTGATTTCGTGTTAACTGCTTTTCACCTTTCCTTCTCTCAACATGTTCCCAAGGGATATTTTGTACTTCACTTGGTACATGTGTGTGCAGTATCAAAATGCCCACATCTCCTTAAACCTCTCTTTCTCACTATAAATGTTGCCCTCTAAATGCAAGAAAGACTTTGGTGACCCAGTTTTGCTCGGCATCAAAATGTGAAAGTTCAAATAGCATTTTGTGATTTTTCTGGTAATACCGTGCACAGTGCCCTTACCCAGGAGCTGGAGGAGTTCTAGGAAAGAAGGAGAGTTCTAGGAAAAACCTGGTGGCATCACTTTCCTCTGCCCCTGCAGCGCTGCCCCCCATTAAAAATACATTATGCACTAACACTGAGAGGAGATATTAAAACCACCCAGACAGCTTTAGGTTCCACATTTGAGTCTCAAATGCAGCTGGTGGAGAGCTGGGCTTTTACTGGGGCTGGGCATGTTTGTGAGCACAGGTTGGGATCTGTGTGATACTGTCCTAGTGCTTTAATGTTGACTTTCCCTCTTTACCCATCAGTGGATGCAGTGATGGATTTTTGTCTCAGCAAGAGTTCTCTGTGCTGTTTCCTGCAAAGGCCAGTGAAGGAACTGGCTCCTCTGAAGGAGTCTGGCAGGAGCCTCTGTCTGACCTGCACACAAACCCACTACAGACCCAACCCACTCCTTGCTTAAGCTCTAAATTGACAGAAAACGTTTAAATTCATCATCTGATTTTGCCTCCAAATTTTCTGGTTTTCTGTGTAAGATGTTCTCCACTGGACACTTTCTTACCCTAGGAGAAAAGGATCCATGTATTTGATAGTAATCTTAAAGAAATTTGATTTTTTGGCTTTCTTTGATAGCTGATTAAATGCAGCTTGTCATCCCACTCCTTTTTCAAGAAGCAAAAAACTGCACTGCTGTCACTAGAGCAACATATCTCAGACCTTCTTCCATTGCTCTGGCATATCCAAACTCCTATTCTACCTAAGGCATTCAAGAACTAGTGGGGGAAAAAAATCTAATAAGAATTAGAAGCCTATAGAACTGTANTGAAAGTTTGGAGTCCTGACAAAATAGGTAACACCATCCATGGTGGACTATCATAAAGATACCATTATGGTCATTTTAGGGAATGCATATTTTTGAGTTCTCTGAAATGTATATTCTGTACTTAGGTTCTGAAAAAGTTAATTATTGACAGGTAAAGTTATAGCCTGCTTCCAAGTCAGTAGTTACTTGTTTTTCTTGTACTTATAAGCACCCAGCAAGTTTTTAAAAAGGAAAATGTTTCCTCTCATGTGAGGAATTCTCACAAGTTAGTAGGAATTAGAGCTCTTTGAAAAATGAAACCTCACTTTCCCTTTCAAATGGCTGGGAGATCATTACTTCTGTACCTAAATGAGTGTAATAGACAGGCTCTATTCTACTTTTTTCAAAACATGTTGAATGCTATGTCCTGAAAATGCAAAATTGAATTATTGGAACTTCTTGAATTTATTCTCATGGTACTCTGTTCCCTCCTGGTCACTATGATGCTGGTGGTGTTGCCACTACCACCTGCAGCTGTCTATTGAGCCCAAAATGTGCCTTTGAGTCTCTTTATTCTTCTGAAGAAAGCAGCCAGGTTAGAGAAGCTGTAGTGCTCCAGCAGGGAGGTATTGCATGTTTGTAACACAAAACTTGGATCAAGTCATTTGGAGGGGGTAGCATTCCCACTGAGGATGGTCGGTAGGGCTTGGCTGCGTGTGCAGTGCACGCCTGGAATTTGGCTGTTGCCTGAAACTCCCTGTGTGCCTCTTGGGCTGCACTGCCAGAGACAGCAACTGAGACCTGCAGGGCGGGCAGCTCCTTGCCTGCCACCAGGCAGAACTCAGGGAAGTGGCAAATGCTTTTCTTTTTGGTGTTCAATCAGACTGTGCTTGTCTGCCAGTCTGTCCTGGAAGAACTGACTGAAGAGCTGTGGTGCTTTCACCCAAAAGAGTTTTGGTGGTTTATGGACTGTCTTCTGGGAATGGCTTACACACCAATATTGTATTAACTTTACTATTATTATTGTTGTTGTTGTTTTTATTATTATTACTTTCAGAAGAACTTCCTCTAGATGTTCTTTTGCATCCCAGAAGAATGAAAGAAATGGGTTTGGCTACAACGGGGATCCTCTGCCTCAAACAGAAACTGCAGCACGTGGTGCTATTAGTGAGACCTTTGTAATTGTGTGTATACAGGGGCTGTTGGCACTTCTTTCTTTTCAGGCATTCCCATTTCATGCTCAAAATTCAGTTGTTGATAATACAGATGAACAATAGTTGTTTACTTGTAATTAGAGGCTGTGTGCAGTGCTCTCCTGCCTTGCTGGCGATCGCAATCTTTGCCTGTTCAAAATATATCTGTGCAACAAAACCAAGGCTACTCATAACACAGGATGGCTGCTGGGGATGAAGGGTGCCTTCTTCTGCTGCAATGCAAGTGTGGCAGCGTGGGGAAAATGAAGAAGGTTGTTATCTCTGAAGGCCTGGCGCCATGGGCCACCGACAGGGTGGATTAGAGCCAGCATGAGCGTGCCCAGCTGGGCTGCAGCCTGACAGAAGTGTCCTTTGGGGACACCTTCCAGCACAGTAAGCTCTCTAGCACAAAGTTTGCTTCATCTTAACTAATACAGATGCTGGGCTGGAAGTGCAGAGGGTGTTCTTGTGGCAAAAAGGAGATTTTAACCAACTATCAGAGTCACAGATGAGGTCATGTCAGGCACAGCCTCTGCCTGAAGTTTTAACAGACAAGCGTCACTGTTGGCCATAGACTTGTGTATGTTTTGAACCCACAGAGGCGTTAAAAATGTGCAGATTCACCTTGTACATGTTCTTCAAGCTCTTCTCCTTAGTGTGATGAACCATGACCCTGTGGTGGAGCCCAGTGAAAAATGCCCTCCTTGCTGTGGGGGAGTTTGTGTGATGCTGCAGGGAGCTGGAGAGAGCTCCTGGCACGAGCTGCTCCTCCCCAGGGGACAGAGCTGGCAGGACCTGCTGAGCCTTGCCAAAAATGCAATTTTCTTCAGTAACTTTCCTCTGTGTGTCGTAGGTGAGAGCTCTTTGGGTGCAGGGAGGAGCTGTAGTTGGTCATATCCAGGCCCAGCTTTGGTCATACACAACTCCTCTGGACAGAATTATCTACGGCCTTGCACAGCTTAAACTGCTCTGCTCAGCTGCTACTTCTAAATAAAGTTTATACATGATTATTGCTGAAGCTATTGCAAATTCTTTTCCCTTGCAAAAAGATTTTTGTCTTGGAATTCTTTAAAATCTTTTAAAAACCTCTGTTGGTGACTGAACTAAACTATTGCTTTCATTTGGTTAATTTTACTATATAGCACAATTACTATTTTTCAGTGTTTGCTCTTGTAAATAATTATTTCAATCATCCCATGTTTTCTTTGGGAGTTTTTTTGTTTCAAATCATAAAGGTATGTATTTAGTTGACTGAGGAGGAAGTACAGATTTTATTAGCTTGCTCCCAAGAGTATAGCAGGATAATGTCCTGTCACAGGAATTCCTCGTCTGGAATTTTTAGCAAGACAGGAAGAGAAGGGAGAGTAGGGCAGGAAAGAGACACCTGACTACCCTCTACCTTTGGTAGGTGGAAAAAGATCTCTGGGATCAGTCCCTGTGGTAGCTTTTTTAGGAGAGCTTTAGCTCACCATGGCATCTTTTCCACTTTAAGTAGCCCAGAGACAGCAAATTTAAGATTACCTTGGTTTTTTTACCAAGGTTTTTTTTTTTTACTCTCTCTGAGTTCTTTGTATTTCCTTCCAGTGTCTCTTTGCTTTCATTTTTCATCTTGCTCCTCCTGGAACATGCTGGAGGTGGCAGAGCAGGGTAGAGAGAGGCCAGGAGTGTTTCTGGACACAGTTCAGGGAGCGTGGAGCGCCCACGGGGCCGCGCACGCAGAGTGTGCTGGGCCAGGTCCTGCTGCTTCGTGTGCTCACTGCACAGCACAGTGGGCCCAGGCTCTGCTGGCCCCTGCACTGGCCCCTGGGGAGCTGGCAAATGCCCCTGCCCAGGGTGTGACCCAGGGACCCAGAGCTGCTCTGGATCAATGCCCGTGGGCAGTGTCCACGTCATCTCCCAGAGAGTGGAGCACCCTCGGGCTTCACTCACTGCCTTGCTCCCTAATATTGTGCTTTCATTTCCTGCTCTTGCACAGCTTACAAGATCAATTAAAATTGGCTGACATCTGGAGCCTTTAAAAGAAAGAAAAAAAAAAAATAGTGGTATTCCTGAACTCCTTATTCAGAGAAACCTTGCAAGGATTTCAAAGGCATGTTTCACCAGGGCTGCTGGATTGGTCCCTACAGGACATCGGCTGGTGCCTGAGAAATAAAGAAAAGCCCTTGACTATTAGTGGGTTCCACTGTAATTCAGAATAATACCAGATGTTTCATTATGTATCAGCCAGCAATAAAACTGCTTCTTTGAGCTATTGAACAAAGACAGTCGACAAAAGAAAAATTAATGTTGTGTCTTTGATCTCATGTTTTAAATTTGTCTTTTATAAATAGTGATGGGTTCTGGTAAAAACACTCTAACAATTTGTTAAATATGCAAATGTCTGAAGTTTCTTAGCAACAGAACAAATAAGTGTTTTTCTTCTAATATAATATGTATGCTAGTTTAGTAAGCACACAATAAGTTAATTAGGCTGTGGTTAGGTATTATTTGTAAATGTCATATTAGCATGCTGTTTTGTTTCTTTGTTGCAACCAAAAGCCTCAATCTCACTGATGTCACTTTACAGCATGTTGTTTTTTCCTCTAGTTTTGAAATGAGTTTATTTTTTAAACATACTTGTGGGCAGAATAATGATTTATTGAGTTGTGTGTTTATTATTGTTTTGCTTGGTTGTAATGTCTCATTGTCTTTACAATGTTAGAGATTTTACAGGGAAATTCTAGGAAAGTACACATTACATGTGTAATAAAGCTGCTGCAGTTTACTATGATTAATGTCATTACAATGAATACCAAATGAATTAATAATGATGGGGCCATTTAATTTTAAAATGTTGGCATTTGTCTAAGTGCTGCTCTGAGAGAGGGTGGAGGAGCTTGGCAGAGTAGGAATTGGACAAAGCAGGATTTTTGCTGCCAGCATCCAAGCAGCTTGTTTCTCTCCAAGCAGTTACGGTCAACTGTTAACATATTCACTGCCAAGCAGATTTATCTAAATCCTGACAACCTTTTCCTATGACTGTCAAATTTCACTCCATAATCTGGTGTTTTCTCCCTCTCCTAGCAAGGCTTTCTTCCAATAGCTCTGCTACTTGCATGGTCTTGCTGTAGCAAGTGGGGGGACAGTCCAGGCCAGAGCACCTCTGGGTCACTGGCAAAGGTCAGGGGTGATATTCCTACAGCCAACCAAGCAAGAAGTTGTCTTGTGAAAATTTTTAAAGTTTGAAGCATTCAGATCAAAGCACATTGCTAATCTAGGAATGCTTCCCTTACAATCTTGAAGCACATTTTGCAGTGTCTTAATCAGAACACCAGTGGTACTGTAGTGCTTTGTCAGTGGAGAATAGTTTTAGATGAGGGTTTTTTCTCCCTGGATGAGCAGAATCATGAATTTCGCAGTTAAAACACTTGGACAACAGTGGCTGATCATAGAGAGCAGCTCGTGCAAGTTGCTGAGTCAAGCCAGATGAGGCCAGTCCCTGGAACGGGACAAGAGATGCCTGAGGAGAAACAGCCTTGACTCTGTGGCTGTGGTAACATTTCCATCCACATCTAGAGAGTTATTTTTGCCATGTCTGAGCATTTGGAGATAGATTTTTATGCTCTGTGCGTGGACACTCATGCATGCTCATAACTTCAGTTTTCAAGTGTTTAGCAGAAGCTATCCAGTAGATCTTGCTCCATGCCAGAAGATTAAGGGATGAAGGCAACCTCAGTTTTCAATCGCCTTCTTTCTCACTGGATCCTCTCATTTTCACTGGTTTATTTTGTCTTTTAGTCACCTAAGCACTGGAAAATCATTAGAAAGTCACTTCCTATTATGTGCATAGACCAAGTGCTATAAAGTTGAGCAGACAGTTCCATAAAGAAAGATGAAAGGAAAAATCCTGCAGAAATGGGATGTGAATGTCATACTGATGGGAATGGAGAAAGTGGTTGGAAATCAGCTGCCACCCTAAGGTGTTGAGGTTGCAGGAGTATTTGACCGAGGTTTTCCTGATAGTCTTCATTGTGCACATGAGAAATTGCTGCTAGAATATGCCTGTAATGGTGCAATTCTTCTAAAAGGAGGCTGGAAGGGGGATATGGATGCACCACCACAGTTTACCAGGGATGATGAGGTGTGATGGAGTTCTCGGGTTCAGCTTTAGCAGCAGTGTAAGATTTGTAACAACAGTATAACATTTGGATCCCTATAAGCTTGTTGCAATCTTCTTACTGCAACATCCCTGGGAGCTGAAGGTCACTGGATTTCTGTTTCTTACCAAAATTTCATCACGTCAGCAAACTTTATAATCCTGGGAGAAAATGTTATGAGCATCTAGATTAGCCCCCTGTGTAATGCAGGGCATAGATTTTGGGTTTATGTTTTCACTGGGGTACCCACAAGCTCTCAGTTGAATTAAAGCATGCTGGGTGGTTTATTTCCTAGGAATCCCAGAGTACATTGAATGATGGACCTCCTTCCCAGTCATCTGTTCACTTTGTTAATTATCTTAACCACTAATTTTATCAAAAGCCTTTAATTTTGGATGAATCTGAAGCCCATGCTGCAGGCTGGCTGATTTTCCCTCCTCAGGGATCATGGAAGGGCCCTCCACAGCAGTCTGCATGTGTTTGTGCAAGGTAACTTATGCAGATCAGGTACCTGCCCTGTGAGGATGGAGGCTCAGACAGCTGTGGAACCTGCCAGCTTTGAAATTGTGTTTCTGAGCAGGAGTGCAGAGGGGAGCTCTAGAAAGAAGAGTTATCATGGAGCCTGGCAAAAGTAAATGTCCTGAAGAAGTGAGCAATGACCCCCCTGTTGTGTGGCTGTTTCCAGCTGCCTTCAGTCCTTGTAAGAAAAGGGAGAAGGGTGGGATGTGCCCCTGCCTTGTGAACAGCCCTCTGGCTCTGCATACAGATGAGCAGCACAGAATTGTACATGCACGTTTAGTTAATATCCTAAAATCCAGCTTAATGAAAAATCAAAGTTCCATAATAAACCACCCTCATTCTGATTTAATCAGAGATAACCTGGGTGTCCTCTTCTGCTTGAATCCCTTTGTAATGGTTTGGGTGGTTCTGTAATTTTGGTATGGTTTTATTCCTTCCTTATTAGGGCTGATGTCTGTCCCTCTGTCACTCTGTCTTCCTTTTTCATACTTGGGCTGGAGTGCCTTGGCTGTAAGATCATCTCAGCCCTGTGCTGAGGTGACACACAATGTGATACAACTGTGATTCCTGGCAAGGGCTCCTAATGCTGACAAAGGGAAGATCAAATAGGTGGAGCTTTCCAAAGTTCATGGGAACAGTTTGCACAGGGAGTCTTTAAGCAGAAAAGACTTTGCTTTCCTGAAGTCTGTACAAAGCAAATCTAACTTTCTAATGAAACATGTGGGATTTTTATTTACTTTGTTGGTCACAGAGGAAAGGAAGTTTTACAGCATGTGCTCATTGAATTCCGATAAACACCCAGCAAGTGCTATATATGCTAATTAAGAGATAATGTTAATGGGCTGGAATGCTGGCAGGATTAGGCGCTCCTGCTGCCACCAAAAATGTTGGGGCACTTATCAAAATAACAATTATGGATGTGGAACGATAGTTCGTTCCCAAAGCGGGTACCAGGGAGTGCGGGATAGGGAAGGAGGTGCCTGTGGCTGTGCTACCCGGAGGATGGAGAGGGACCCGGGTGCGCAGCGGACGGACAGACAGACGCTGGTGTGACAGACGCGGTGCCATTGTTGTCCTGCCCTGTTCCCACAGGAGCCTTTGTCTGCCGCAGCCAGGCGGGAGGGGGCTCGCCACAAAAGAACAGTTTGGTTAAAGCGTTCCGGTGTTTTATGAATAAATTGGATTCTACTTACAGCATTATTAACCTGCTGTATTCTGACGGGCTTAGGGGGAGATTATCGTGCGCTTGAACAAATCAGTATCTACAGATCCACACAAATACTGGGTTTTAACAAAAATATACTGTGATTAAGGCACACAGCGGATCAAATTCAGCCCCGACTTACACCAGGTGCAATCTCATTGATATCCGTGGGTTAAAAAGCAATTTTTACAACTTAAAGCAATCAGAAATCAGCTTAGTGTACAGACTTACTAGACCAAAATAAGGCCCAAGAGACAGTACGCTAAGCTGATTTCTGATTGCTTTAATTTTTTTAAACTTTTATCAAAGATTAATGGTCAATTATCTAGCAATCTGATTTTCTGGTACAGATTCCATTTGCATAATTTCATAGACACTTAAAATATGACCAGACTGTAATCAGTATGAAATGGGTTGAAGCATGGCTTGGTATGGCCGATCAAAATCAGCCCCAATCCCTGTAAATATGTACTATTGCTGTAGTAACAAGGGCGATTTTAATAGGCTGTCGTCTGAGCAGTAAACAATTGGTTTAGATCTTTTTTTTTTTTTTT
>VYXF01001935.1:636291-648389 GCA_013397295.1 Polioptila caerulea
TCCTCTGCATGGCTAAATATAACTCCAGGGCAAATAGACAAAACTATGCAGTTGGAACTTGCTTTCCTTCAGGTTTTTCATTTTGTGCTTGTGCATCACTCTTTCCGCAGATATTCCTGCCATTTGCTTGTGCTACAATACTTGCAAAATTATCCATCAAACTGCACGTACAGGTTACAGTGGAAAATACTCTGCAATAATTGCCCCTAAAGCAGTCTTTAATGAACTCAAATGAGTGTGGGGTGCTGCTTTTTTGTAACATACATGCAGGTACCTGACTGAGACATAAACCCCACCAAAACCAAAGAAACAAAAAAAGTAAAAAAAAAAAACTTATACCCTGGAATGAAGGAAAGTTGATTTCCTAAAGAGTGTGGTTTATGGACACTTCAAGGCAAGGAAGGACAGTCAGATTCTCTGCTTTTTCTCCCTGTATACATTGCGGACTAGCTCTGGTAGCTGGATGGAACTGCTGGAATATGTCCTCTAGAAAGACACACAGTTTTGTTTTGGAGGTGTCGAGAAATGGAGAGTTTACTATCTCTTGAATATCTGTCTGATCTAGTGCTTAATTACTCTTCTGTTCCAATATTATTACTCTTTATATTCCTCTTTTCCTTACCTCCAGCCTGTCCACATTTTCTCTGGTACCTGGCTGGCCTGCGCTGTGCTTCCTCTGTCTCCTTTGGATTTAGCTGAACTGATCAAGCCCTTCAAGGATCCATCAGTGTGGCACTGAGTGGAGTGCAGTGCATCTGTGTTGGCTTTAATCCAGTTCACATAGCAACAAAGGCAATGGAGACAGCAAAAGGNTAATAGTTCAAAAATTTATTCCAAAAAAGGAGCCGGGGATTTTGCTGGTTTCCTGGTCATGGTGCTCTGCTGTTGGGTGGCTGCTCTTTCTCAGCTGAAGATTAATTAGGAGGATTTTAGGCCAGAGAGACTGAGAGCTGAAGGGTTGTCCATAGTTTGGTCACTGGGACAATCTGCTGCCATGGAGGACAGTCTGACTGGCAGGTTCTGAGATACCTCTGAGCCCAGAGGGCTCTGGCCCCCAGGAAAATGCAGCTACTGAGGGTTCAGCTGTATGTCAGCTGCCTGCTGAGGGGGAAATATATTCCGTGCCAGCCAGTGGTTTCTGGGGATTTGGCTTTTTTTAAAGAAAAAAAAAAAAAGTGGGGATGAGCAAGAGTCCACTGGTTCTGTTTTTCTTGGTAAATCAGTGTCTGATGGGGTTTGTTGTCTCCTAAAAGCATCAAGCAAATTGGTGGAGAATATGAAAATAATCTGGTCATCTTGCTATCCTGTCACCATCCATGGGATAGCTTCTGCTTGTTCAGTGAAGTGGCTGGGAGAGGATGCTCAGGTCTTCTAAACCTTTTTAACTTCATTGCAAACTTTTCAAAGATGGGACTTAGAAACAGCCAAAACTTCCATAGTGGCCCAGCCCCTTCCATTCTGATTTATCCATAAATACTAATATTCTATAAATCTGAAAGTAAATGCAGGGTTTTTTTCTTCCTATCTTCTGCTATTTTTACAGGTCACAATGCTCATTACTCATCTGTTCCATAAGTACATGACACACATACACAGAAAATGGGTCAGGAAAAAAGTTAATTTCCTTGGAAGACATGCACAAACTTTGGGGTTTATTTTCATTGGTAGGGTTTGGTTTGGGTTTTTTTTTTTCAAACCTGGGTCTCATTTTGAAACGAGGTGACCTTTGGAACACAAGCAGTGCAGGACTGTGTCCCTGAACCCTACTCCAGCAGCTGGCAAAGAGAAACAATAAACTTCAAATGCTGGCATAAAACAAAAGGAGGGTTCCTAGATTAGTGGACTCAAATTGAAAGAAACAGTAAAAGAGAGAATTTCTGTTTATTAAAAAATATAAGAGGTTTTCTATGTAAAACTCCATTTACTTCTTTCCACCAGGGACCTCCTTGCAGAATTTTCTCCTCCTGGTTGTGTTTATTTCTTTTGTTGTTTTGCAGGATCTCTTTTGGGGTAGATTTTTCTGTGCAGCACCATTTCTTTGTACTACTGATGTTTCCTTCCAAAACATAAACAAAAGGAAAAGAAATGCCTTATGGGAAAAAATCTTGTGAATTATAAAGACATTTGTAATTTCTTTTAAGACTTTGGAACTGTCTGATAAAATTAAACAGAAGTGTATATATATAACACCATTGTGCAGGGCAAAGAATAGGAAAATATCAATCTCAGTGATTAAGATAATTAATTTGTTATCTTCATCTTCCATTTAATTCCATAAGACTCTTTGCAGAGATGTGAGTGGGCACTAGGGATCTGAATCTGAACTGGTTTAAATTCTGGAATATTAAGGGTCTTTTACCAGAATTTTATGGTGATGGCTGGATTTCTGAGACAGACTGAAGTTTTTGTTTTGACCCTGTCAAAGACCCCTTCTGGTGTAAGTCTCACTTACATGAAGGTGATGTTAATATATTCACTGGTGTTTTTCCTTGTGGAATTAAGCAAGAAAAATTGGTCCTTAGTTTTTGTTTGGTTTTAACTATTATTTTATTTTAAGATATGGTAAAGTGAAATGCAGCTGTAGAATATTGTTTTAATCTTTTAAAAAGTGAGACAAACCCCTAAGTTGCAATCCTGTGATATTTGAGTGCTTGCAGTCTGTTTCTTCTTTCAGAAAAAACCTTTTATTGCCTCTTCTATCATAAGAAAGCATCACATTTTAATTTATAAAAATGGCCATTTAAAAGCATAGATATATATTTAGGTTTGCAGTTACATATTTATAGGTCTTATATTTTTTTTAACAGTAAATTACAAAAACTATAATTTAGTGTTCTCTCACTTGTTTCTGCCCACACACTTCACGTGTTAAAGTGTCAAACCTGTGGCTGAGGAAACACTGCTGGCCTGTCAGCTCTGCCCTGGCTGAGCACGGGGCAAGAGGTCACTGAGAGGGGGCTCTGGGAGTGTGAGGACAAAAGTTGTTACTGGGTTGATACCTGGGGAGATGTGTGTCTGCAACATCCATCAGCCTTCCTCAGGGAATCCCCTGTGATTCTGTTAAAGAATAATGGTCTCTTTCTGTTTCTCATTTATGCAAATAAAAGGCAAACCAGAAAAGACATCAATAAGAGTTAAGTGGCAATATCAAGTCAGTTTTACTGCCAGGTCACTCAGTCCCCAACAAATCAAGTAGGAAAAATGTGTCATTTATCAATATAATAAACAGGTATATCACTCCTAAACCCAAGCAGCTCTCTTGAAACCATACCTCAGAGCAAACAACCCATATCATTTGCAATGCCCTAAGTAGGACCTCTCTGTAGTGCTTCTTTCTTTAGCTGCCCCAGTGCAATTAACCTGCTGTGAACCACAGTGGGAGCTGGCAGGTCGGGCCAACTTCTCTTGACATCTTGTGGAGGAAAATATCTAGGTTTTCTCTCAGCTTTAAATAGGTAAAATTGTGACACAGGCTTTGTACTATTGTTGTCACTAGCAGAGCTTTAGGGACACGTTGGCATACCTGGCTGGAAGGCTGAAAAAACACGAGTGAGCTCTAGCAGAGATTTCATTGTACCTTCTGGGTTGGGGGGACTCCATTTCCTGTTCTCCTCTGTCTTTCCCCTACTTTGTATCTCAAATACTTATTGAAAAATCATTTTAGTCCTTTGAAATGCTGGTATTAACCCACCACAAGTTTGTATAAAAATGTCTTTTGGGTTTTGTTTTCAATTGTGCACATCACTGCTGATTTGCATGATCACTCATAGTAATTGTTTCTATGGGGAAAAAGAAACAAACATTCATTTCTAACCGGTTTGGGTGACCACAGAGGACAAGTAGAACCTCCAGGCTGGACTGAATACCTCTGGGCCTCTGGCACTTGAGCATATGGCTTGACTTGGGAGCACAGGTGCTCTGCGTTTCTCTAGAGAGGAAGAAAGCTCTGAAATTGTTCTGGTTGATGGGAGGAACTTTTTTCTCCATTTATTTGAGATGGAGGCCAGAGTGCACACATCTTCATGCCAGGGATTGCTGGGATATGCTGGTTAATTTAAGAAATTATGCAATGGCAGGCAGATGTTTGTGTTCTCCCACAGTGGTTATAGAGTTTTGTTTCCATAAGAAATCAGGCCAAAAGTTTTATTCTGAAGAACAAAACCCAGTGCGTTCAGAAAACAAATAGCGTGCACAGAGTTTTCTCAGGGGAGAGGCTGAGGAAACTAACCATGCGACAGATGATGTTCAAGAGCCCTTCACAGACTGCTGCACTCATGACCAGGCTGTTTGGACTGCCATAAGAAAAAACACAGACCTGAAATTTAGGTCTATGCAATGCAACTGTGGTGACATCCCTGCAGCACTCAAGGAAAAGCCCACCAGACATCACTGAGGTTCTCTGAGCAGGGAAAAGCACAGCATCAGTGAAGCTTAGAAAACTACAATGTGTGAACCATTATAGTGGATTGAATTTCCTAACTAATAATTAGGGTGTGTAATTTGTAATCACTCCTACAGGAGATAAGAGGTCTGACCTGAGGGCCAGAAGTGAAGGAGCCAGTGAGAGGCAAGCACTGTATCATGCTCCTGAGAGCCCTTGGATTCAGATTTGGCCATCTTTGTACAAAGAGAGCCTGCAGTTCTGGAGAGAAGTGGGGATCACTAGGTCATTGATGCCTCCTGGTTCTCCTCAGCCCTTAAAATGTCACTTTTGAGCCTTTGCAAGTTAAACTGATCTCAATGGCATGCTGAGTGGAGCTAGAGGTGGTGCAGCCCTCAATGACCTTAGGATTTGGGGTGAAGAGTGCCTTAGAGAACATCTTTGTTATTAACTTTTGGAATTGTACAATTGTCCCTGAGACTACACTCCCACACTGTAATTACATCTGCTCCATTTACGAAATACCTTAAATTGTATTTGTAGCCTGATTTTTAAATGTGTATGAAGAGCAAATGAGGTTATATTATTGCTGTAATTGAGAGCAACTAGGACAAGTTTTATTAATTTCCTGCCACAGAATACTGAGTAAGCTGATATTTTATGGGAAAGTTCAGGAAGAAGAGTAATATGTGTTACGTTTCTGAATTCTGGATGATACTTGAAGAGTTTTACTGGCAATTGATTTTTCTACAGGTAAATTGTAATTCTTGATGGGCAGACGTGCCCCTGAATATAGCGACATGTACTCACCAAGGGTATGATGAAATAGAAGCAGAAGGTGTACCAGCTCTGCTCTGACAGATGGTGAGAAGTTGGAAATCAGAATTCCTGCCTGTAGAAGCTCCCTTTCCCCAGCTAAGGCAGCTATTGTTGCATTATCTCCATTAGCTAGATTTCTCTGAATGCTGACGGTTCACAGAAGTATTTAGCATACATTTATCTGTTCGAGAAGTCAGTAATTTGATTTGTGTTTGAAGAACTTAGTTTTAGGTGCTGCTGAGGATGTGTGTGCTGCAGGGTGCCCCTGTACATGCAGCCATGGAGGTTATGGTGTGTTGGGGTTGGGTGTAAAAACTCCTGCCTAACAGGAACCTGCTGGTGTGCCTGACACAGCGGGATCACTGTGTCCCTTTTCTGCTTTTGTACTGTAACGTCACAGAAACACTTATACTGAAGTTCCTGAAGTCAAAGTAGTAATGGCAGGGTAAGATCTAGGAATACATGAATTGGTGGAACCACCTTCCCCTCTGACAGCGAGGCTTCTGTACAGTGGTTATGGCCTTCTTTGTGAGGGAACAGGCAAATAAATGCCCAGAGGATGAATGGACAGCAGAACTGCTGCTGCCTGAGGAGAGTTTTGACACTTCCATTTTTACCATTGTGGGCTGTCCAGGGGTTTCACAGAGACTCCTTCATTCATCTCCTCATTCCCCAGATGGCTGTGAGCCATTTTAGAGTTATGTCTCTGTACATGCAAAGGAAAGATCTCATAAATACCAAACAGTGCCCTGGAACAGTGGTGCCTCAGGTGTTGGTTAGGTGATGGTCAGGCCTGGTACCCGGCCAGGGCTCATACCACATGTCTCACAGGAGCAGTAGTTTCTGCTTCTGTTCCTCTTGGTTACTTGTTATTCAGAGCAAAATCAGCTGTCCTGCCTTATCACTGCTGGGTTTGGATCATGGGCTACAAACTGTTTTCTGGTTGATAAAATGCTGCAGCAAATGGTCCACTCTTAATATGATCTCAGCTCTCATGCCAATAACACTTCTGAGAAGAGTTTTGTTTCTCCTGTGGTTGTGTGGGTCTAACAAATGACGCCCTTCTCACTCTGGGGAGCTGCTCTGCAGCTGCTCTGTCAGGGACACTCATGCTCCATGTGCAGTGCTGAGCTCCAGGAAAGGTCGGCTGCTCTGACCACTGCAAGGGAGCATTGGCAGGCAGGTCTGAGTGCTGCCAGCAGTGAGTTATCCACCTGCAGTACATGCAGCACTTGTTCCTGTACCAGCTGGGCCTGGGGACCAGGCTGCCAGAGCTCCCCAGAGTAAATTGCAGATGGTGGCTGCGGAGCTGCAAAGCATGTGGTCAGATAAACAAGATTTAACTGTGTAGCATGAATCCCTGGCAGGCTGCTGACTCAGAGCTCCTTGTTGTTCATTTCCTTGTGCACCTAATCCATTTACTTTCCCTGTGCCTCATGTGGTTTGTGTAGAGAAAATGGCAATAGGGGTGCTTGATTTTTCTGTTTGTGACCAACAGTGGGATTGGTTGTGAACTCCCATCACTGTTTCTTAGCTGTTCAATAAAGTTAAGATGTTCCACTAAGCAGATGGCTGTGGAGGCCATCTTTTAGATGATGAACATTGATGATGTTGTGTATTTGAAATTAAGAAGTAAATCTACTTGAATGAATCATCCTAGTCAAGTGGAGGTGATACTTTTGTTTAAAAACTGCAGTTAGCTTTTGTATGTGCCATATTTGCCCTGGAGGTCTGTTCATGTGGGCCAGGTTTTCTGGAGGCTGTGTGGCTCAGAGTACCCTCACTGGGAGGGCTGACAGGTAATCATTCCAAGTCCCTTCTCTTCCACCTCAGGCTGGTGGGCTGGCAGGTTCACCAACCTGGCTGTCTTGTCTGGTAACAGAAATTCTTCCAAACATACCTCACCATGAGTAAGCTCAACTCAGACTTTGAGCACTGCTAAATTAAAAAAAAAAAAAATCTGGAACAAAAAAACAAAAACATGGTTTTACTGTTGCACATACTGAATCTGATCAGTTAAAGCAAGTTTAAGATGTTAATGCAATCCATTAAACTAAAGTGGACTGGCATATGGGGTGGAAACATCCTGGCAGTGGTACCTACAACCCCTTCAATATCCTGTAATCTTTCCCTTATCTAAAAGCATTTTACCAGCTCCTGTCCCCCTCTACATAACTGCATTACCATCCAGTGGGACTAGAGTATGAAACAGCCATCCAGGGATTAATCCATGAATTTCAGCATTTTATAGGTCCTGAGAGTATCTGCCCCATAAAACATCTTCTTCCAGCTCACACTTAACATCAGAAATTCACATCTGAGTAAGTGGGCAATGGTTTTGCTAATCCCTTCTTAGCAAAATCATGGCTTCTCAAGAGGGAAGGTTTCACCTAGGATCTGCTCACCAAGGAACAGGATTCCTTGTGTGAATGTGCCTGAAGGAATTGCTCCTGGCCTCATTTGGTATCAGTGGATTCCTAGGTATCAGTAGATTCCTGTGTGTCCGTTCCAGCTCCACTCCAAATCAGTGCTGCATAAAGTTCTCCTAATAAGAGGGGAAAGTCAGAGAGCCATGATCTCAGTGCTTAAACCCGCGCATTTTAAGATTTAAGGTGCAGTGATTGATTGAACAGAACAATCAGTTCTTTTATTACCCAAACAATGCCCAGGAAGGGAAATATCTAAAGCACTAGGAAGATGGCAAAGAACAACAAAAAAAATTAAATCTGCTTAGTTTCCTTGAGGTTTCCCCTCAGGCCCTTTAGCACATCAGACCTTACCACTGGTTTAGTAACAATGGTGGGGAGTACACCTTGACAGCAGCAGAGCAGTGTTTTAGTGTTTTAGGGTATTTTTTCTTCTTTAGATGAAAAGACAGGCTTTTGGATTCAGGCTAAAAAAAAAGTATTCATCCTGCTAAGTAGATTGAAAGAGAATCCAGATTAAATAAATCATTAAATCATTCCAGAATGTTATCCACCTGTTCTGGCCTGTAATTTATTTTCAGATGAACAGTAGGTAAAAGAAAAAAAAAAAAAAAAAAAAAAAAAACAAATGGANAAAAAAAAAAAAAAAAAAAAAAAAAAAAAAAAAAAAAAAAAAAAAAAGCAATACAATGGC
Source organism: Polioptila caerulea (assembly GCA_013397295.1). Taxonomy (NCBI): domain Eukaryota; kingdom Metazoa; phylum Chordata; class Aves; order Passeriformes; family Certhiidae; genus Polioptila; species Polioptila caerulea. The sequence goes on from VYXF01001935.1 coordinate 644,612, forward strand.
AAAAATAATTTTCCTCTACCAGATGCTTTGATCCTGAACTGATACCTGGCCTGGGGAGATGCTTGTGCAGTTTTTGAGATCATTTTTTGAAAAGGGATCTTCAATGGGCTTGTTGCTGCCAAGCCAGTAAAATTTGTCCCTTTATTGTGGGATGGGAAACCTGTAGGGGAACAGGACAACAGGCAAATACCAGCCAGCTGGGTATTTCAGTGCAGGGCCATTCTCCTCATGTGCTTGTGTAGCAGTAAAGGAAGATTTATTCTCTCTTACGTTCCTAAAGGGAGGCCTGTGCATCCAAGGTTGAGAAGCAATGATCTGTTACTTGTATCGTTCAGACTCTCTCACGACTCAGAAATGGTTCCCTGTCCTCTCTAGTAGAGTGCCAGTGTGTTTTGTGCTGCCCATGTTGGCTGGGGATGGCAGGGAGGTGAGATGACTGAGGACCTGAGATGGAGGACAGCAGCCAGTGCTGTGAGTTTGGGGAAGGTGGTGAAAGATGGTTATTGTCCTGCTCTTCCACACCTCCTGTGGCTCAGATGCAGCTGAAGACAGCTGCAGTCCAAGACCCCAATTTCATGTCTCCCCAGTGTAACAGATTCAGACAGCTCGCTTAGTAGTTTTTGGACGAATTCTCCCAATTGCTGAATGCAACAACGCTGAAGCAGGAATTGGCTGTAGCAGCCCCTCTGTGGGGTGTGTGGAGGAAGCAGGGGCTGCCCGCTGCCTCAGCCCTCACTTTTTGGGCTTGCTTCGTTCGTCGGTGGATGGGGCTGGTAAACTGCAGCCCTGGGAGACTGAGCGCCGGCCCCAACCCGTCTCTGCGCTTACCTGGGGGCCGGGCACCAGGGCCGCTGCCCCGCGGGGAGCGGGGCGGGCGCGGGGGTCACCGCGGGGGCGCAGGAAGGGCCGGGGGTGGCCGGGGAGCCGCGCCGTCTCGGCCGCACAAAGCCGCCTTTTCATCGCGGCCTCCTGCCCCCGCCGGGCCCGTAATTGTCTTTGACAAAACTTCATTAGCGAGCGCGGCGGAGGCGGCGGCGGCCCCGCGGTCGCGCTGGCTTTGAGCGGGCGCAGTGGAGTGTGCGCGGCCCCGCCGCTCCCGCCCGGGGCCATTAGCCCGGCGACTTTGTTTTAGAAACTTCCCACCCCAGCGGGGGACGCGTCAACGAGCCGCCCCCGGCCGCCCCCGGCCGCTAATTGGGGGGCGATGCGGGGCTGCGGGGCTGCGGCAGCCGGTGCCAGCGCGTCCCCGCGGGCAGCGGAAAGGGGGAGACCCGGCCCTGCAGAGCCAAGTGGGGTGCCGGGAGGGGCTGGGGGATCTGTGTGCGAGCGCTGCGCCACGGCGGTCCCCCGGCTCCGCGGAGGCTTCACCTTGCGCGCCCGGCTTGCGTCTAACGCGGGCGGGCTGAGGCGGGCCGGGCCCAGGGCACCCCGCACCGGGCCCATCACCCGAGGAGCAGGCTCCGAGTGCCCCAAAAACGGTGGCCTGGCAGAGCCCGACTGCCCCCGCTCCACCGGACAACCCGAGTTCACTTCCAAGAGAAGCGGCATTAAAAAGCCCATCTCGTAGCAAAGCTCAGACATAGACGGTTTAAATACGTTTATTATGGCATTGGAGGCACTGAATCTGTTCGTGCGAGCCCGTTATTTTAGTTTTGTGCCTGGGTGCACGCAGGCTCCGCTCCCGGTATTAGTCCTCCATCAATCCCCGCTCTGGTTTTTAATCAAAACAGTATTCGGAATATGATTCCCGGAGATTATATTTTGAGAGATTTGCGATACATATCTTGCCGGTGTGACAGATTGCAGAGGAGTCCTGGGCGGGCGGGATAATCTGCATCTCGCTCACTTGACCTTTAATAAAAGGAGAGTAAAAGTAATAAATAAAAAACAAAAGTCTCAAGACTCCTGCATGTTACCTTCGTGCCTGCCTTAAAAGAGAGCCTGAGGCCTGCACTCCCCTAATTAACTCCCCCCGCGGGCTTGGCGGCTCTTTCGTGGCCGGGGGATACCAGGGCCGGGGGCAGAGCCGGCAGCTCAGGGGAGCTCCTGGCCGCCCCCGGGCCGCGGGGTCCGTGCAGGTTTCACTTCCGTGAGCAGCTCAGTAGGGCGATGCAGAGCTGCCTCCCCGGGGAGCCTCTTCCAAAGTCGCCGGGAAACGGAACCGGAGGAAGCCGGGTCGCTCCCTGCAGGACGGGCGAAGGCGGCCGGGATACAGCCGGGAGGGAGGCCTGGCCTGGCTCTGCCGTGCGGACACGCGGGGGACTCCTGCACATGTGCTTCCAAGGCAGATAATACCTGTCCTCTCCGGTGGGAGAGGAGGGGCGAAAAAGTCGCCTTGCAAGAACCCTTCGAAAGGGCCTAATACTCTTTATTACAAGTCCTAATCCTTTAAATCCGACTTGAAATAATGTTTATCTTTTCGCAGCTTAATTTCTCCTCTAAGCTTCGGGTCACTGCAACAGACTGCTGCTGCTGCGCCGCCTCTTGTCCAGGGCTGCTCCGGAGTGCGGGAGCCGAGCATCTGCGGCGGGGCTCCCGACGGGCCCAGCCCCGCTCCTGGCCGCGCCGTCACCTACTGCCCTCGTGTGCACTTACCTCCTCCTCCCTTTGCCCCCCGGACCCTCCAAAGCCCCACAAAGTTTGCCTTCTTTCACAGTGCCCCCGCAGCTGGGACTGCTCTGCTCCCGGGGTGGGCCGCGGCTGTTACCGGGGCCGAAGCCGGGGGCAGCCCCGCCACATCTCCCTGCGTTGACCTGCAGCTCCTCCTTCCCCCTACGCATTGCTTCTCCCATCGCAAACCCAGAGGGCTCCCAGTTATGCAGCCCCACTCGTCTTGAGTAGCCTTTAGTAAACATATAGAAGTCTACTCGATATTCAAGATTGATTTCCCTGATTTATTAAGGCAGAATTCATTGGACTCTATTGACCACAAATGACTTAATGTAAATGCTGACCCCGGTGAACTTGGAAATAGCAGGTATCGGGTTGATCTATAGATGACCTCTTAATTACCACAGTTATTAATTTAAATTATTGCCACTGCTTCTAGAGACAGGAACAAAGAAACATTCTTTCCTCATCCCTGCTTGGTTTATTAGTCTGAACACAAAGTGTTTGATGACACTTTTAATTAAACAGAAATAATGCAGAGATACGGTTTCCCTTTCTCGTCTGTCCTGTAAAGTGCAGCACTGCTCTTTTGACTGACTGACGTCGGTGACCCACTAAAAACGTCCTACTTCGCCGCCTGGTCGCCACCCGCTGCCCGAGGTGCCCCGGCCGTGCCCCAGGGCGGGTGGCGGGTGCCCGGGGCCGCTCCTCCCGGGCTGTGCCGGCTCCTGGCTGGAGAGCTCCGAGGTCACTGACGGCTTCGTGGCGTTCAGCTCATCCGTGTTAATTAGAGACTCTGAAAAATACTTTCAGCGGTATCTATGTACAGAGACGGGAAAGAAACAGTCCGGCGTAACCTGCGCCGCTTCTCCTCCTTCTCCTCCCCGGGATGGTGCGGAGCAACTACAAACTGGTGCCCCTTGGCAGAGCAGGGCGCTGAGCGGAGAGTGCGGGGTTGGGAGGAAAAGGAAAAACAAACCACGATGTGGGGGAATAGAGAAAAGATTAGGGCGGGAGTTTTTCTTCCTTTTTGCAAAGAGGTCAACGGGCAATATTGAACACATGACAGGCGAGCGGCGGGGAGGCGCCGGTCCTGCGGCCGCTCCGCCCGCCGCGCCCCTCGGCCCCACGTGCGCAGCACGTTGTGCCACGGCGGCCCGGCCCCGGC
>VYXF01001937.1:1900-41093 GCA_013397295.1 Polioptila caerulea
AGCCAACAATTTATATGATGGAGACTTAATTTAGCACTTCTTCTATAAAGCCGCAGTTTATAAAGTTAGCTACATAAATCATTAGTGCTGGAAATTTGCTGAAATATCACATTGAGAATTGTCAGTACCTTAAAAGGTCTGCATTTTGTACTCCTATCCTGGGTAATACCAGATGGGATGGGACATAAATTTTTTTTCCATGCAAACTTAAGCCTGAAAACATCAACTACATATTCTACAGGTTCAAGCTGCTCCCAACAGTGTTCATTAAAGAAATAATTAAAGAAATGTCTCATAAGACTGAGATGCCAAAGCCAGGGGAGCAGAGTTTATGCAATGAAGACTCAGATAACTCAGCAGAGACAAAAAGTAAAATCTCTGAGAATACTTTCCAAGTTACCAAACTTGGCTACTCAGACTATTGCTAAACATTGGCACTTCATAGCTATATGATTTAATGTCTACATTAACTGGTCTAAGTGCATTCCCCTCTGCCAAAGATAAGCCACTTTTCTTTTACACGTAGCTTTGATTTTCCTCTGTTGCCACTCTGCCAACAACTATCCATTTTCTATAAACATTGAGGCACTCACTAGTATGTTATGGCAATTTTTAGTTTTCACTCAATAATTTCCAGTGACACAAATATTCAGTTTGGGTTTCTTTCATTCAACCCACCATTTGTAATGAGATTTCTATTATTCTTTTAGCCACTAATTAGTAGGGGAAAAATGAAAACCCTCACATCTTATCTATGACAGAATATTTTTTTAAAACATAAAAGACATAATTTAACTTTAATTTAGTCTAATTCAATTATACTGACTACTGATATGCTATCCTAGTGCTGGTTGACTCCTTCTAAGAACTGGGACAGATGTGTGATTCATGGCTTCCCTTTACAGAAGCTGTGTTGACTCAAGCAATATTACTCACTCTTACTGACCTCTCCTCAAAGTCTGAGCTGGCTCTATAAAAGCTCTGACTCCTTTCGCACAAGCCCTCCACAAAATCTCACTCTCAGTCTGGCTGCTTTTCTTTCAGCCCAGCTGTTTCAGTGTGCTCTTCCCAAAAATGATCCTCACTGATACTCTGGTGAGGCTGCTGCAATCAGAGTGCCCCAGGGACCAGCTCTCAGAGGTTTGTCTTCCCACCCTCTCCAAGAAAGGCCTTCCAAGCTCACTGATCCAGCAGCATTCCCTCTGCACGCCTTCCCTTCCCCTTTATAACTTATCACTCAAGAATTTAAGAATCCATAACTATATTTGAAGCAATAACAGCGATAATGGTTTATATCAAAAATCAAAGTAAGATGTTTTAGAGATACCATGGGGGGGTGTGAGTGACGCAGTGTCCCAGGGCTGCAAGGATTTCCAAGCAGGCTTAGAGCTCCAAAGACAAATCCCACTTGGCATTCAGGAAATGCTGATTCTTCCTAAAATATTTTAAATCTTATTGGATTTCACTGGATTTCTCCAGTTTATAAAGACCTGCCTGTTACATGAAAACATGTATTCATGAAAGAGAAGAAATTCAAATAACAAGAAGAAAAACAGGCGTCCTTTTTTAAAAAAAACAAATTAATACAGGAAAATTAGTGGTTTAGGCCAATTCAAAGAAAGCATTTGAATTATTACCAAAACCTGCTCTTAAAACTGAGCCAAACTTTTTTCACCTAGAGGGTTCTTTGCTGTTCTGTCCTTGTTTTCCTTATAAACTAACTTTCATTACTTTAATATCTTTAGTTAGTAAATGCCTCCTAGGAGTTGTGCTTCTTTTTATTCTTAGGCACTCTTGTTGTCTTTTATTCATAAACATGCATAAGGATATGTGTAATTAGCAGAACTATTAGCATTGAATCTATTTTATGCCTCTGTGAATAATGAGTAGAAAATAACATTGATTTTGTTTCATAAGTATGTTTGCACATAATTATCTCTATGTTCCTCTTAGAATGCTCATCAATAAATATTGCATATTCCACAATTATACCATAATACGCTTTTGAAAACTGTAATCTTTGAATTCATGTCAGAACAGAAGTATTAATTGATTCACACCACACCCTGGAAGCAATTTGGAAGCGATGCTCATCAGATTTCAAATGCACTATGGTTTTCCAAATGTCATCAGTGGTAAGAAAGAACTCATGCATGAAAAATTCTCACAGAAAACTCTGCATGAAAAATGAAGCTATAATTATATGTGCTGCATTCTGCAATAAGGCCCTTCTATCCATACAGCACATATTGCCCTAATATTTTCCAATTATTCTTGTAATTTTCTTACTACTTCCACACCAGTTTTGCATCAGTCTAGCTGTATTTAATGATGATATGTCAAGTCTGTTCTTAGTTCCTAAGCAAACTATTTTCTTATTTCAATTCAAGGTTAGTGCTTTTGGAAGAAGTGATATAGAGACCTAAATTTTGTATTTTTCTTGATGGTCATTATAAGTTCACTGTGATTCCTAAAGGTTAGTTGGGAAATGTGATATAATAAAGAATAAAATTCCCATACTTGTTGGGGTTTTTCATCTTTCTGATTACCACTTTGCTCTATTCCAGGTAAGTCCACTCAAGTTTCCATGGCAGAAAGGACAACAGAAGGATCTCCAGATGTCCCTCATTTATCTCTAGCTTTAGGAGAAATATATAAACTTGTCAGCTGCTACTTTGGTTTAGGCAAGACAAATAATTCTATGTAAAATTAATTGAAAAAAAGAAGTTGAAAAAAAATTAAGGCTTTGGGGTTTGTTTGTTTGTTTGAATGCAACTCGAAAGAGGGGAGGATTCTTTCTTTTACCTGTGCTTTAATTCCTAAACACAGTAACTCATATAAGCCAGGGTTTCACATTCCTGAATGTTCCTCAGACCTAGAGCTTTCGTCGGAGCTCATTAACTCTGATATGCAACTCCAGTATCAGTATTTTGGTGGATTAGATGTTTTTTGGTCTCCCTTATTAGCAGTAATGTTGTTATTCCTCTTCACTTCCTCCCATCTTTATGCAGTTATTCACAGATCCCAAGGTCGTAAGGCGGCATATAATACATTGCAATTAAATAATTCTAAATTTGCTGCTGTTATGTTGCTGGAGTGGGTTGCCCTTTATTCTTTATATTCTCAATGCATTAAGTAGCAGATTTCTGGCTGGTCCCAAAGCTGTGACAGAATTTAAAAATTTTTTTGAGGATTTTTCTGCTCAACAACTGCATTCACATTGGAAAAATGAGACAACTTGAATAAATGAGATAATGACACTCCCTTCCCTTGCCAGAGCCAAAACTCCAACTATGCTGATTAAATTAAGTCCATGGTTAAAAATAGACCACTCTCATTGTATTAAAAAGGATGGCAGTCAGTCAACACACTTCAGGAGTCAACTGCACAGAATTTAGATTCTGCCTGCTGTGGAGCTGGGGAGTCCCAACACCATTATCTCAAGGTTTAAGATATCAAGCATTTTCAATACTAGTATTTCTGATGATTGCTGGTAGGGAACAGCAACATTCTGAAGCTGACCTTTTTCAGAACTGTGAAGGACAACATATCTGCTTAATGAATCCCAAAGGTAGAAGCCATCATTTTATGAAGTCCATCCAGGATAAGATAAAGGCCTGAGGTTATAATGAAGACACCTTAATAGCTGTAGATGTGAATCATACAGTCCACTTGCTATGGTCATAAAGACATAATTGAAAGATGTATCACTACCATCATCCTCCTTCAAATCATAAAATGTTGTGAATTTATAATTGTTTTAAATGAGGCAGTTTAAGTGTGTATAAAAAACGCCTAACAGTCATTTAGCTGAAGAGATTTTTGGTTTTGTCATACACCATGGATCTGATGGTGACTCTTTGTAGGAATCTGAATAGCTTGTTGCATTTGAGGTTTGTGAAATAGCAACCAATTCAGAACCAAGCTTTTAAATCATGTGGTCAAACATTTTTTCAATAAATGTGAGACTGAGTTTAATATTTCTGCTCACTTTTTCTGAATAAGATTTGACAAAAAGCCTGTTGAAAACTTATTTTTATACTATTTAACACTGATATAATAACACATCTGCAGTTTATGATTTATAGGAGTTATCAGGTGCTGGGTCATACTGACCTGAGGAAGACAAAATTGTGTGTTTTGCCACTGATGAAATGACAGAAGAAATAACCTTCTGTGCTATAGGGTAGTTTAAACTCTATTTGTTGACACTGGAGGAATTAGTCAGTCATGAATGAGTAACTCTGCTGCTTCTGATGGGATTTTTATTACATTGTTGACCATAGCATAGTGTTATTAGTATGAAATGAAAGAAAAATTTAGGTGATAAGAGATGGCCTGATGTGTCCCCGGGAACATTCTGCAATGTCGGCTCTTGTCCTCTGAGCTCCCAAGTCAGTATCTTGAAGAACAGCTGCCATCAGCATCCATTTCCCTCCTCTCATCTCTTTAAGGCAGTTATTTTATTTTTTTCCTTTTAACATCTTTGCAAACATAACAACAATTCTGCTAGTGTGGATGCTAAAGAGTGAGGTATGATTGATAAATCTCACCTTTTGTGCTGCTATCAACACTTTCCCTTATATTTTATCCATATATCCAGAGAATAAAAAACTGCAAGCAGAGTTTTGAATAGTAAATTAAATCTAAAGATGCATCACTGTGGAAAGAAGGCTATACCTGAAAAATGAGTTTTTAAATACGGGGAGGATAGGCAAGGTAGTGAGAAAGTCAGGAGACAAACAACCTCATTCTGTTTCTGCCTTGTTTTAAAACTAAATTCTCAGCCAAACTGCCCGGAAACTTCAGGAAAAACAGTGATGATTTAATGTGTAGCAGATCAGGTGCAAAAGATAAGTACAAATAAGACACTACTTAAAAGGGGGAGGGAAAAAAAGCAGGGACCAAAACCCAACCAGCTTGTGTTTCAAAATCTTAGAGAAATTTCCAAGCTAGTGTTTCAGAAATTTTCTATTAAATCTTGGTTATTCCCCTCATACTTTATTTTCTTATAACATGAGGAGGAAGAGAGGATGGGGAAAGGAGGGATAATCAAGTTATCTGTTTGAACAAGTTATCTGTTACCTTTTTCACTCCTGTTTCTCTTACTTTCATGCAGATGGCTTGTTGACTATATTGCACAAACAATAAATGCTGTAGAAGTATCCTGCTGCATCCTTGATCTATTTTAAAAATTATTTTAGTTGCTTTTTTTCCTTTGTACACTGAAAATTTCAGAAGCTTGCAGAGATCCATCAAAACAAGGGGATTAGGATTCCCTAATGTAGGCAGAGGTAACAGAGCTAGCAGCTTCAGCTCTCCTCAGCAGGTAAAAGCTGTTATTTAAAGTGGGATTTTTTTAGATCTTATCTTGTATTATATAGGCCTATATCTTCCCTGATATTCTCTTGGTTTGGTTGGAGCTGCAATAATTTATGCCCTCCATTAAGCACAATCTTCATCCATAGGTACTCCTACAAGCTTTGGAAGAATTACTCTAGAAATATATGACTTCACAGTGAGAGAAAAATTAACAAGACTTAAGTTAAGGAATAGATTGTTTATGGACTTCATTCAGCTGAACTTAATACTGCACACATGTATTTTGCAGCTGTCAATACAAATATCAATGTCAAATACAAATATCCACACTAACTACAAACTAAACAAGTTTGTATGACTTCATAATTTAATTTTGGATTGTATCCTTTCTACCTTCACAGGGTTAAGGAAACATTGTACACTGGAATGACCTTCTGACTTCTAAATCAATACACTTGGGAGACTTTCTAAATACAGGGAGATATTTTTTGACCTGGTGTTGTATGACTTCATAATTATCTCCATTAAGAAAAGAATAATTAGAGCAGGAAAAACCACAAAAACTGGAAGTCAGTATTTAACTACTAAATAATGAATGCCAACTCCTAATTTATAGTTAACAAACTAAACTGTCCCAATCCACATATTAATATTTCATATAAATTTTGAAGAAATTAAGGAAATATTAAGCATGCACAAAATGAACAACTAGATAGTAATATCAAAGCTGAATATTGAATGCATAAATAAATTAATCTAGAAGACTGTGTATGAGGCAGGGGACCATTGGGGTTTTTTTATATATATTTTGAACATATAATGCGTTTAGTTACTGCTCAGGGATTAATTTAATTTTAAAAATAGAAAGAGCTTTTCCACAGTGCCGACAAAGCAACAGAACAATTAATTCTTCCAGCCTCTCAGTGTTACACATAAGGTATGGGAAGCAGGGACTGTGTTCTGTTGAGGCACATGACTAAGTTTGAAATGCTCTTTTCCAGATTTTCCATCTCCATACTGTGCCTTAATATTTCCAAAATGCTTTCAAAATAGTGGCTTGTATCTGGATATTAGTGCAGGCTTGGATTATAAAGGGATTTCCAGAGGAGTGGATTTCAAGGTGAATGACAGCAATAGCAATGTCTTTCTGGGGGAGGGATACAAGAAACAGCAGAAAACCAGCACAAGATCTGGTTATGTGCAAATAGCGTGTATTGAGAACAAACTGGGTGAAAAATGAGCCCACAGTGTCAATTCCCAGAGCAGATCTTCCTGCCAAGGAAGCCATAAGAGTGAGTAGCGCTGCAATTTCTGCTTCTGTTCTGGAGCTGAGGGTGTGGGGTGTGCAAGGCACGGGGAGGAGGCAGGACAAAGAGAAAGGCACTGCAGAAGGAGTCACAAGCCATTACCTTTCCTGACAGCTGTCCTGGTGGCCTCTGCATGCAGCTATAATCAAAAATCCAGATGGTGTGAATATCCAAAGCAAAAGCTACATTTTCAAAACTCTTGCACTGCTCATGCACAGCTTTGAGCATTGACCTAGAATTTGGAGCAAATGAAAGGATTATGCTGATTTTTCCACCCTTAATAACTGAACCCAAAGCCAAAGAGAAAAACAGCTTTGTTTATCCATCTGTCTCTTTAATGGCTTCTGCATTTAATAGGTTGGATTTTCACTTTTGTTTCTGTTAATTATCTAAATCTTTCCAAATTGTTTGTTACCCTCCCCAAAAACATGAACAACCTTTGCCCTACTGAAACAAGTTAATACACTTTGAAGCTGAGAAATCTTATTAACTTGCCAGTTTATATGGAGGGTGCAATTTGGAGGTTTTTGTCTAAATTCCATTGAAGTTTATGTTATACTTCTGTATTCTATCACTAAGTATTCTGAAATGCAAAATCTGAATTTAGTGACTTTTAAAAAAAAGCATAAATGGCAGCAATATGCCAATATCAGCTGGGCTGCCAATTCATCTACACAAACGATGAATGGCTGATATTAGACATCACTTTTGATTCTGTCAGGGCATACAGAAGTGAAAATCCCGAGCTTGGATTTTTAGGTGCCTTGTAAAGAAAAGATTGAACACAACATAATCAGACAGTAACCACAGCTACATTATTAAAACAGGAAGATCTGACATGTAAAGAGCAATATTAGCAAGGTAGAAGGAGGAGAAGTCATTACCACAAAGAAAACACTGGTGAGAGGTGAAGAGACCTGCTGTTCACTACCCCTGACTGCAGATCTGTCTTTGCTCTCTTCCTGCACACAGAGGATACAAAACAAAGAACCCAGTGAGCTTTCAGATGGTTCTTAAAGTCCACTCTGAAGTTTCACTGGATAATTTGTGTATTTCTCTGTCAAAGCAATCTGCTCTAGAGCTGGATGGAGTCTCAGTTTTTCTGGTGCTGTTTATAGCTGGACGATATCACGGCTTGTTGGACATTTTACTCACCTTCCCTCATCTGCTCCAGCATGATTATAAACTTAAGCAGGTAGAAATGCCCTTAAATTCTTACTAAAAAGCACCAAACCCTCAATACTCGTTGAGTAGTATGTAGAGAGCTTAGGAAAGACAAAAAACTAGTGACAAAAAATGGCCTACAGGCTTTCAATGAGGAATGGTCAAAGGCCCTGGAAAAGCATCTGAAAAATGAAAGGCAATTATTACTATAATTTCACTCACACTTTTTTCTAGGGTAACTTTCCTTCATTAATATCTTCAGAAAATCATGTAAATACCATAAATGAAATGTAACCCAAAAGGCCATGATCCATGCTATCCATCAGAAACATCCCCTAGTAGTAGGAAAACAATATCTGCTCCACAGACCAGTTAACGTAACTTATCATTTGGCATAATGTCTGACTTACATATATATATATATATATATATATTAATATTTGTTTAGCTTCTGCAAATCTGACAAAGCCTCACATAAATGCAAATTTTGCTTTGCCATTTTTATGTGGAGTAGGATCTCCAGCCATACTGAAAGTGTAGTGGATACATACATTTTCTGTTTGTGAAAAAAATTTAAGTACATCCTCAAGTTGTGCCTTTCATTTGAATTCCAGCTTCCTTTTCCTTTACTTCATTTTAATTACTTTCAGTTAACTTTTAACCATTCACCAGGATAATGGTCTTTAGATCTGCATATTATAATCTCAGGATTACATTTCTCATATTCCATTATGCTTTGCCCTCCCTGGCTGAGCCTCCAGGACTGAAATGAGCTGGATGCCACCCCAGCTGCTGCAATTGTCTCTACCAAGACTTCTCAGTATCACAAATGAGCTGGAAAAGTAGCTCCATTAGTAACCGTTCAGAGGAAAGGTCTTTCCAAAAAAAGGTAGGAGTGTGGAACATACCCCACAAAATATTTATGCCAGTAATTCAAAATTCTGAATGTCACATTTCAAAGAGTAGTTATGGCTGCAGAGGCTGAGAATCGTGAGATACTTGTGATAATGACATTATAAAGTTAAATTGTCTTGTATATTTTGTGTGCTCAGAATGAGAATTCTAGTAAATTTATTCAGGCTTAAAAAAATCCAAACCAACTCTATTTTGTGTTGCTAAATGGATGCCACTCACACAAAAGAGAATTTAGAGGACTTTTCCTTATTATGGCTCAAACCATCGCAAATAAAAAGAATTCTGTAACAAATATGAATGTCATTATGTGTGAGTTTTTTCATCTTTATTTGTTCCCAAGCCTAAAGTAAGACAATGATTGATGGATGTGTGGAAACAATATTCCCACTACCAGTCTTGCCCTTTAGCAATCTCTTTGTACTCTTGTGCTATTTCAAATAATCACAGACTCTGGTGAGATACTAATGAAGATGTTCACGGCTGCCTTAAACCAAATGCAATATTTTAATTTAAATCTGATAGTGATTCTCACTTCAGTGGATACATAGACAATAATTTATTGTCAATGCATCTCTCCAGCCTCACCTAATCTGCAGAACCAGTTATGCTGGACTAGGGAAACTTCTGACATCTCATATGAACCTTTTTTTTTTTTTTGTTTTCTTTGCCCTAAGCAGAGACCATGACAAGCTTGGAAAAAAAGCAAAAGAGGAGGTACACTTTCTTTTTTCCAAGAAAAATGGTCTAGCATGAATTACAGGTTTTTAGGCTCTTCATGTGGCCACACAGAAAATATTTTTACAAATTTCTCTTTACTCACTTCATCTAGAAACAATGTTATACACAGGGAACCTCAATCATAACAGCAAGGTTAGTTGTATCAATGAAATAACTTACCCTCATAAAGACAGTATCAGGTTTTGATTACCCTGTAAGATCCATTGTCAGCACTTACTGCAAAAAAAAAGTCTGTTGATGGAGTTTGTTTTTTTTTCTCCAAATTATCTGAATTGATATTAAAAAGCCAAATCTTGTATTTGTCATTCTGCCTCATGTCAAACTGACAGGTGACATAAGTTAAATTGTTAGTAAAAATAAAATTATTTCTGATTTTTTTCAGACAAGAAAAATTTAAATTTACATTGTTCCTGACTTTGAAATTACATGTCTGGTACTTATAAAATGCAGCCAGAAAGTTAGAAGGGCTACATGTAAGTGCTGATGACTTAAAGTCTATTTTTTCCCCATAATGTACTGTGGTAAAGGTCTTTCATATATTGTAAGTTTTGTTGCCTGCAGCACAGGCAGCAGTTAATGACCCCTCTGTGTTACAAACCACCCTGGATTACAAAATCTTCAAAGGGAAAAGAAAATAAACTAGACAAACAACAAGGAAAAAAAATATCAATCAATATTAGCAGATCAACATCCACTTACATTTCTTGGAATGGCATCAAGCAATTGGAGAGGTAATCAGATACTACAGGTGAGAAATATATAAAGTTTAAGGGGTAAAAGACCAAAGCATACAATATGTAACAAAGAGACAAATATGTAGTAAAATAAATATTCTCAAGTGATATTCTTAGTTCTTCAAACATTCTGCTTTTGTAATCTGTTCTGCATTTGTGGGATTTTTCTCACTTATCAATTTATATGAAAAGATCACACTGAAAAAAATACAAACAGAACAAATAAAAATATCCTGAAGGGCAAAATACACAAAGAAATAGAAAGAGACCAATCAGATCTGCAATACTGAGTGCTTTATACATTTCACCTTGGCTGAGTTCATGGTTTCCAAGTGAATTGATTCAAAGTTTTCTTCCTTAATAGTATTAGAAGAAAAATGTAGAACACTCACAGTAAATAAAACTGCTGGTCTAAAATGACTGGGACAGTTGCAAACAAAGGATGCTATGCTGTATCTATTACACTCCTGGTTTAGATTCTCTTACTAAATATAACACCCTATCTGTCTACAAGAGGTACAGCTTACATTCTCAAGGACAGTGTGTTGGAGATCTGAAGGGTCTTCTTTCTTTTCTGCTACTCTGCTGCCAGGCAATTAGTCGTAGGAGGGGAGGTGGAGAATGAGATTCTCCTCGAGTCATACCAAGATTCACACTGGCAAGAAGCAATTTCGCAGCCCTGAATTATGAACTGACCACACGGCCTTGAAGCTGCCTGAGTGAGGGGGCAGCTCCCATTAGCAGTTGACAAAATGTCATCTTTGTCTCTGAGGGGCCAGACACGAATGTTCCTTTGCAGCAGCCAGCCAAGTGATCAGAGCTGAGCAGGTCTGACTCTGCCCACGACTGCAGATGCTGACAGGCACTGCAGATGTTCAAAAATGCATCTCCTGCACCTGTGAGAAGGCCTGGACACCTTCTACCAGAAAATAAGGCTCCCAGTGTCACTGTACCAGCATGCCAAGATGTATGGTCAACACCAACCTCAACAAAACTAATAACTTCGGGTCTGGTTGCAGTGCTAGGCATGTTTGCATGGGTTTTCGAAATCAAGAATTATATTTGGAAATGAGATTTCTACAGACAAAAGTACTCAGTGAACAATATGAGTTTTATTAAAAATAAAGGGCTTAATTCCTCAGTTCATCACTCTAGGATTAAATTAATGAATTTCCATGGAGTTATATCCAGTGAAAAACTCTTCAGATTTGAACCATCATAAACCTAGAGCAACAGAGTTTTTGCCCACAGTGTGTGGGGAGTAAGTTTGTAGTAGGACATTTTCAGTGGTGAAAGGCAACCTTTGAGTGGGAGCAGAAGAGGGAAGTAGGCCTTTCTTGCCTTTTTCGCCATTTTTGTACACTATAAAAAAAAATTCATTTTCCTCTTAACATCTATATATGTTATGAGCACTGTTTAAAATTAATTTGCAGAAGTGCCTGATGCTAATAAAATTTTAGTTAGTCTTTGGTTTAAGTTACCTACTTGAATGAATATATTTTCCCAAAATGAAAGAAAGCAGAAACAGATGGAGAGTGTATTAATATCCACATATTAATATCATTGATAAGATTGACATTCATGGAAATTTTAGACTTTATGACTCAACTGCTTTAACAAAAAATGTTAATGCAATGCAAATGATGGTTTCTTTTGAGGACTTGAAAAAACCCACTGGCTTGAAAATCAGTTGTTAATATTTGGCTTTGTGACTGAATATAACTTTTTTTTTAATTGCAACAGCTTCACTTACTGTACCAGAACACTTCACTCTTCATTGACAATGTGGAAAGAAACATAACGTATTTTCCATCTTCAATGTTTGTTTTTATTTTGTTAGCACTAAATTTAATATTTATGAAATTGAGCCACAACACACAATCATACCACCAAGTCAGAAACAGCAGGGGACAGAGAGGAAAGTTTGCACCAAAGCCCCAGCAGTAACTTCTCTGAGCAGTGGCATTAACGTCCAGATGTACTTGTGAGTTGCTTTGCAGACACATCACTTTTGCTTTTCATTATAGCCACACTCCAAATAAAATTAAACTGCTCCTGGAGTTGGTCAGACCAGGAAATGAAAAATGTTTCCATTAGATGCAAGAGAAGGAAGGATTGAGATAAAAGGTTTCATCCATTTTTGGCAGATGAAAGCGTGTCAGTTGAAGTACAACTTTTATGTTGCCTTCATGCATGGAAACTGCTAAAGGCTGAAGCTGGAGCTGTTATTGCATGTTGCTGACAAGACATATGAATATAATGAGGTTAAGGGTAAAGGAAACCCTCAGAAATGCTAGAAGTGCACTCAGGGAATTTCTCAAAAGATTGTTGTTCTTACTGTAAATCTGCAGCAGGAGTCTTTCTCTTGCCTCTTTTCCATCCCTGTGCAGCCAGACAGGAGCAGTTTAGGAGCAGTGAACGCTGGTTTGTGTCACTGCTGCTTCTCCTGGGGGCAGCCCCTAAGATACTGGAAATGTTTTGGCTCCTAATTGCTCTAGATTTAGCCAAATAATATGTGAAAACATTTTCTTCCAAATGTATATGAAAGTGTAATCCCACACATGTGTTAAGGAGACAAAGGGTCTGGAAAGGGAAAGTCTCCTGACCTCAACATGCTTATGTAACAGTGATATTTCCCTAACAGGCAGGGGTGGATTTTCATTCATCCTGCTGTAATCAAAAGTTGGTACGAACTCAAAGAAATCATGCAGGTCTTATCACTTGGCTAACCAATTCCAAAATCCCCAAAAAATATATTTTTTGAGGATTTTTTAGGCTCTGGAGTCATAAAAATTGGAAGTACCAGGTTTCTCTAACACCATGTGGAGGAGCAGAGTAATAGACATGAGAGACAGACATAGAAACTTAAATAAAAAACATTCATTAGGGAGGTTTAATAGATTTTATTACTGTCCAGTTTAAATTATCTAATAGAGTCAAATTAATTCCAGTGGTATTTTGGTACTGGTCTATATTCAATTTTAGCAGTGCTTGTGGAATAAAGA
Organism: Polioptila caerulea; assembly: GCA_013397295.1. Classification (NCBI taxonomy): domain Eukaryota; kingdom Metazoa; phylum Chordata; class Aves; order Passeriformes; family Certhiidae; genus Polioptila; species Polioptila caerulea. Next base: position 15,086 of record VYXF01001937.1, read on the forward strand.
AAAGCATCCTGAAAAAAACCCTAATTAAATAAAAATTTAATAAAGGGAAGACATTCTAACCAGAAAATGGTGACAGAGAAACAAAATATTTATTGTGGTTTAACCAGGAAATTATTATTGCAAGAAACCATATATTTCTACCAAGTTGCAAGTGCTCTGAACTTTTCAGGCTTGCACCACTGACAGGCTGGAAATCAACTTGTAGAAGCAAACCACCCAGAAAAATGTCTTAAAAGACATTTTAATAAAGGATTTAGTGACTTGACAGAGAGGATTGAGGACATGGTTTGATCTGTGCAGACAACAAAATATCACCAGGCGAAAGTAGAGTCCAGATCCTCTGGTACTTGTAGGTGTGTGTAGATATTGTTAAAAAAGCAAAACATTGAAAGTTTAAAAAGTATTAAAAGCAATGGGCAAGCATCACATTGAGTTTCCATTAATAATGAGGAGCATAAATATTTGTTTCATATTAGTAGACATAGTCAGGGCTAAGTATGAGCATTAAAAGAAAAGACAGTTTCCAATGAAACCCAGGAGGTAGCAGTTGGTAAAAATATCTTAATATTACAAACAAATAAAACCCCAAACATTTCTTTTGGCTAAAATTATAGGCAGCTACAAATAACATGGATTAATTCTGCCTGTTGAAAAGGTAGTTCATAATGTTTTCTTATCAGAGACATAAGAGCTTAGAGGAACTGCTTACTGGAATATTGCAAGGAAAAGAAAACAACAAGGGTCAGTATATCATGGTAAAAACAAGAAGCTATAATCACTTTAAAGCAGCTGAGATACTGACTCTACCTAGGAATACAGAGAACACATTGGCTTGTGTATTCAAAGGAGAACCAAGTCCAGCAGCACACCTGTGACATGCACAGAGCATTTTGTGGCCTGCTTTGGAAGCTGGGCCTCGTCAGGACTTATGGGGGACAGAAATAATCTGAGATAAAAGAAGAGTTCTGTTGACTTTGAGGAGCTTTTATCAGAAGTTTTCACAAATCATGCAGTATGAGAAATGAGGAGGAAAAGAGCAAACTGAAGCAAGGGTGAGCATGTGTGGCTGTAATCAGGGAACATGAGGCTAGAAAGAGTGGGTGATTCCTAATGGAAGCATCCCTGCTTTGCAAAGCATCTCTGAAAGTCTTTAACAGACAGGGTTCTTAGCCAAAAATAACACATAGTGAATAAAAACATAGCAGATAATATAAAAGCATCAAAAATCGAGAAAATCAGAGCTTCAGAGCAACATTTTCTGTAGAATTTTCACTTTGCTTCTGTAGCACAATGTAGCACAGACAATGCAGTGTTGGCTACAGAGAATAAACAGTCAGGTGGATGAATACAGATAACAAACAGAAAAATATGTAAAATATGAGGAAGTAGAAAGCTCTCATTACTCTAGCAAGGGGATAAATCACAGGCCTGTTTTCATCCCAATAAAAGCACCTAAACTGTATTTTGACTAAAGCTGAGTGATACAGCCTCTCTGTCTATAGCTTTGAGTAGCATTATCACTCTCCTATGAATGAGGTACATAAACTTTTCCCATTAGAGGTATATGAGAGGGAAATATTTTATTTATTGTAGTTTACAGGGACAGCATCTTCTTGTAACATAAAAATCTCTTACCAACAGTTGCAGACAAACCTATTTCATGTTATTTCTCTGCTCAGTTACCACCTCACATGACAATAAGCAAGGCTCAGCTCTGTTCTCCCTCCCTGATCAATGGTCTTCAAATATCATGTGAATAAACATATAAATGTGTCATTTTCTTTGTTTTTTTCTGTGGGATTTTAAAGCCTGTTTGATCAACATTAAGAAAATCTAACAGAAGTATGGCTGAAGCTAATGACAATTAAATTGCTTATTTTTGCATTAGAATAAAAATTTGAAGTACAATCAAAGGTAGTGCCTTTCAGATGTGAATAATTTTCCTGCTTCCCTTGTATAGAGCAAGATATAAAACTTTCTTTTCCTGTTTACTGGCAGTAATAAATTATTGCTATTTTTTAATTAAAATCTATTACTAAACAATTACCAAAATAAGCACATGAAAAATATTTTTTTCTAAGTTGCAAAGAACTCTATGTTGCCACAGAATAATAGAGATTACTGATGTCACAGCTTTCAGAGTAACCCCTCCTAAAGTCCTATTCTGCTTCAGCAGAAGTGTGTGTTTCTGGCCATCTATAACAAGTGAGCATGAAGCAAAATTGCATCTGTCTCAATATAAATAAATGTTGATTTTTACACCAATTTTATACTTCTATTACATAAAGTTAAGGGGGAAAAAAAAGTCAGAAAGGAGAGTTATGCAATAAGAATTTTTTGAGATTTCTCTAGGGTGAAAAAAGAACAGTCCAAGAATGAGTTTTCCTATTTCCCATGTGCCAGTAAAACCAGAACCTTTGAATGCCACAAGAAAATATTTAAAGTGGGTATGTTACAGAATTCTGAAGTATTTTCTGGTATTGTTAAATGTGACCTGCTCCCATTCAGCCTAAGAATCATATCCTGAGCTGGAAGGGACCCAGGAGGATCAACAAAACATTTTGATGTGTTTCTATTTGTAATAAATAGTAGAGATTTTTATTGGAGATATGGGTGTAAATTCAAACTTTTGTCGTTGGTTTGCCTAAGTAATCCCTGGTAAAGCACTTCAAGGCTCTCTCTTTACTCTGTAATTTGAATCTGTAAAACATTCTGCCTGGAGCAAGTAAAAATTTGTTTGAAAAACAAAACAAAGTAAAACAAAGCATGCAAAAGGAGTAACTGTATTAAGAATTCCCCCAAATCGCCTTCCTTTATAAACAACCAATCAAAACAAAAATAGAGAGAAAAATAAGCAGCAGCATTCCACTAGACCTTATCTTTAATATTTGTTTTCTTTTCCCAGGGAAGGAAACAATAGTGAGAGAAAGCAGAAATATTCAAGCAAGGCACTAAAAGATGAGGGAAACAAAAGCTTATATGAAAAATGGCANAAGAAATGTTACCTGAAGTACTCATAAAATTATATGATGCCAAGATAAATACAAAGAGGTTACTTGCCTTTTCTACTAACATCCAGAGAAGGAAAGTAAATTGAGACCAAAGGGAAGAATTTAAAACTGATAGAAACTACCCTGTTGTACAACATATAATTAGTTTTGATTCATAACACCTCCTTCCATCTTTTTCAACTAAAATAACATTAAATTCAAGCCTCAGCACAGAAAGGGTCTGAAGCATTACTATCTCTTTTATGAATGAACGTGTCTCCTTTACTAGAGAAAAAAAAGATTTACATGACTGAAGGGAGTTCCCACAGGGAAGAATCATCACTGTCCTCCTTGAGACTTCTGCTATTAACCTGGCAAGCCAGTGATGTTTCTCTCTACCCATGAAAGTACAGACCTGAACTGGTGTGAATTTGCTGAAAAATGTCCCCATCCTAAATGCAACCTTGTGAAGGAGACTCTCCCCTCCCAAACCCAATGGAAATATTACCATGGACTTTGTTTATGGTCAAACAGGAGTTTAAACAAGGATTTTCCTAATGGCCAGGAATGTTCACTCTGGAGCTACGTGGGTTTCAGAAGCAGGATGAGTCAGTAGAGTTACTTAATTGTTTTAAAGGCCAAAGCCAGGACTGTCTGGAAGCTCAGTGTTGAAATGAGAGTTATTTGAACAGCAATGATAGTGAAGATAAAGGTCAAACTGTTGAACTAACATTTTTTTTCTTTTTTAGGTTAAGCTCCCTAGACACTTAAAATAATACTTTTAGTCACATGGTAAGACATGGAGGAGGCAAGGTGTTTATTGCTTAACTCTACAGAAAATTTCAAAAACAAAAAACGTCTTCATGGGTCCATGTGCCTTAGGTTCTGGGAGAGCTGATCCCTGTGTACATTTTGAAGGAGTTATCTTGTACATTGCAGTCTAGCACTTGTTTTTGATGCCTTCTAAATACTGAAGTGGATTTTGGAATACTTGGAAATTTTAAAATCCTCTGCAGCAGTGAGGGAAAAGCGAAAATGTTTTACGACCTTGAGGAGAAAATGTCTCTTGTATAATTATTGAAGAGAACTTGAGGTGCTGAGAAGAGGGGCAGAAAAAACCCTTTTGTTTTATATTTTTCCTATCTATCTTCAAACAACTTATAAAGATGGTAAGGCTTTTATATATATATATTTTTTTTTTCTTTTTTTAAGATATTATACCCTGAAATACGATTATTTGATAACAGCATGGATCTAGCTAAGTGGCTATCTTTTGACTACTAAGCCATGTTGAATTTTTATCTACAAAACCACTTTGTAGAATAATTATGAACTCACTTAAAGCTTGTGGTTGTAAATGGGTTTCTTCACCATGCATACACATATGCATAGGACAAGCAAATACAGAAAATTACTTGCTGGGCAGAGCATAGACTTTAAAAGAAAATATGACTAGTACTGCTGTACTTCAAATTCCTGAACTACTATTGGCATGAGACAGGAATCACAACAATTCTATTTTCAGTGGCACAGTAAACTGCAATCTCAAAATCTGATAGGCACATTCTCCCCATATTCTTCCCCCAAATTTCATTGTTTCCCCTTCATTTTGTCTTGATCTGACCTATTGTGGGATCCAAAATACAAACTCCATCCCATTTTCCAGCTGTGATATTATATTTTATTGTCCTCTACTTCCTTTGGGGCTCTTTCTTTTCTAATTATCACACTAAGTAGATCTGGCTTTCTTGCTCACAGCTTGATCACTTTTTTCATGTGTGATACCATCTGCCTAATAGGCTTTCTTATCTGGCTAGGGGAGGAGGAGGGGCTGCCATTGTAGATTCTGCTGTGTATCCCCAGAGATTTCAATCCATGTTTCCTTATTATTAAAAAAAGGAAAAAAACCCACGACATTCTCATTTTATAGCTGATTTCAGCAACAAGTTTTTTAGCAGCATGTAACTGAATATGGCTTTTTCTGCAGCATTTTCATGCTAAGTTCACGGCCAGTTATAATATTTTTTATTCAAATATTTACATCTAAGTAGAGACAGTCATCGTATGCATGCCCTGAAAGAAGCATATTTCCTTTATTCTATCCCCTGGCAGAGTAAAATCTCACCTAGCACAGATTAGAATTGATCTGATTGATTTTATAGATATTAATAAGATAATCCTGATTACCAGAGCAGACCTGATCATTTTCAGATGATTGTTTCTGTTAGACAAATTAGTAATAGAAATGCTCCAAGAAATTAAATACTTGGCTCCCAGTGGGGAACGTGGGTGCCTGGGGCTGAATGGAGATGAGCTTGAACAATTCCACATCCCTACTGGAAGAAGGATCCTGCTCTTTGTGTGCAAAAAGGGCCCATGGCATAAGTGCCAGATTACCACCATCTAATTTATTTACTGTGTGATTCATTGATTAATCATTTCTTTGCATTCCATGACACGGAATTCTACACAGAAACATCTCCTCCCCTGTAGGACTGGGTTTGTGGATGGAGAGAGCTGTGCATAAACTAGAGACACAATAAGAGCAGAACAAATTTGTTCCGCAAATTTTAGTTTCACAAGGGATCATCTTAGTGTTTGACTTTGTGAAAGAAGTTATAATTGATACTTAGAGGTAAAGCACAATATAATTAAGTCTGTGACAGAAAACAGGAAAATAATGAAGTAGCATCCTCATTTGCTGAGGCTCACATTAAAACTGACACTGTGAAAAACTTGTCATACTTTTTTCCATACTATATGGAATCCTGGCCATCTCAGATTTCATGGCATTGATTTCTAGAGGACTGAAAATTTATTTGTATTAAAACCATTATTTGACATGTTGAAACCTTTGCATAAATGGCATCATGCTTATATAAAATCTGTATTAAGAACATGGATGTGACCACCTAGCTTCAAACTGAGTCCTCACTTTTCCCCCTTGAATGTTCTATTTATTGTTACACTATAAACCTTATAGAAAAAATATCAGATTTATGGGTAACTTGACAAAATGTCAATGACTTCACTGATTTTACCTTATCAAGAAGTTAAGACTGAATTTTTGGGACATATCAAAACACATCTTCAAGGCAATAGCACTTAGAATAATGCCAATATACCACATTAATGGACAAACAACAGGGATTTATGGAAGCCTTCCCAGCAGGTTTGATAGATGGGATAAGGCACCCATAATTGTTCAAATATCAGCTGTGTGGCATCTGCCTCACAGGCAAGTGTTTTAATTAGGGTCATATCACAGGTTAAGATTAATTCCTTACCTTTGACTATGTGTAGAGTCATCATTTCCTGTTTCAAGTGGTGCTTCCATGCTGGAAGAAATCAACTTATCTCGCTTAGCACAGAATCTCAGCCAAAGTTACTCTGTTGTCATTGCTATTTTAACCCAAATCAGCCACCCCAAGCAGGCACACACCTCATGACAGACAGGGTGATCTACAGAGCACAGGGCTGCTGCAGGCACCACAGCAGAAGTTGGTGAAGCTGTTTCTTCCCCTGGAGTGGGAATGCAGCTGTGTTCCTGTCACTGAGTGCACTGCCCTTTCAGCTGGAACATGCCTCAGTGCACTGCACAATTATTCTGCCACCTGCACAATGCCAGTCCAACTAATACACAGGGAATCTGGCTACAGCCACAGAGACATTAATTGTACTGCTGAACCTTTTCCACAGATCAATACCGTTCCTCTACACTAACCTGGATGCAATGGAACAGGAGCCAGTAAATCGCAGTTATTCATTAATTCTGTCATTAGAGGTCCCCTACACAGCTCCATTTTTGATCACTGTTGCTTTATTTGATATCTCTGTGGATGTTGAAGAGATTCTTGTGAGTATTCTGCCACACTCACATGAATTGTTTGACTTTTCACCCATGTTTCTTAAGAGACTACAATCTGGCACAATTCAATACCTATAAGCTGTGGGGTAGCCTGAGTACCTGTGAGAGACATTCCTTCCTTTAGCTTTGACTTAGAGGAGCCTGATAATTTTGGAACTGTGGTGGAAGCAGGACATCTGGTAGGATATATGGCCGATGTGCGAAGACTGGACACTCAGATTTATACAAATTTATAGTTAAGTCCACACCATTCTTGAATTTATCCACCACTATGAAAAAAATATTGCACTCCATGAAAAAAAAAAAAACCCAAAACTGCACTTTTTCTGTCTCATCAGAAAAAGTAGGCAGGGATAAAATAAAGTTATAATGAAAGCATAAGAGAGAAAAAAAACAACACAAGTAACTTAAAAATAATAATTAAAAATATATATAGACAGTGGAGAAAAGAAATGCAAGAACCAGATTATCAGTATCTATAAAGATAGCTTGGCTAAAATAACATTGACATTTTTAACAAGAAAGTAACTGCAGGGTAGTTATATAGAGTCCTAAGATCTTGAGGGAATATCAGCAGAAAAGCTAAAATTAGTATCCTCAAAGCCTACCTTTCAAAATATTTTTCTTAAATCTTTTTTCTAACCCAGAGAAAGGTGGTCAACTTTATGATTCCTACTTAAAGCGGTGAAGTATTTGAGACAGCATTATTAACCCCACCTCTTGCATTTAAACATTTCCAATTGTCTTAATGATGATGAAAGGGAAAGAAAAAATAGTCAAATACGCTATAACTTTATGATAACTCTTTAGAACATATTCAAAAGTAAAAATATACTTGGTGTTTAACACTTTGGTTTGGTAGAAAAAATTAAGATATTTCTTTTTTTTTGTTTTGTTTTATATGATTTTAATCTTTCTTTATGTAAGTTAATGAACTATCCAATCTGAGAGTCCTAGAATCAGGTCTCAAACAGCACTAGCAACCAAAAACATCATTGACTGCAGAGTGAAACAGAGCACACAGCTATGAGGAGCACACTCAAGCATTTTTCTGGAAGAATTATAAGAATCATCATGTCTGTGCCAGGAACACATTGTAGGATTTAAAATCTGTCTTAGAGTCTGGAACACAGATGCTAAATTTTGTCCTAGTGAGCAAGGTGTTGGTTGGACTCCATGATTTTAGAGGTCTTTTCCAAACCTACCGATTCTCTGATAACATCACATTCCCCTTTTCAGGGGAGGTATTGCATTATAAGGCAGACAGGCTTTAGGAAAGATTTAACCAGTGAGCACAGAAGTGCTGTCATCCAAGAACTTTCCAGAGGAAAAATTTATTATACATAAAATGTGTTTATTCTCTTATTTGACCATAAATAAGCTGATTGTTAAAAAAAAAAAATATAAAAAAAAAGAGGCTATGAAAATGTTGTTTATATTTGAAGAAACATTTCATATATTACAGGTATTTTGATCTGCTAAAGGGACCCACCTGCCAGAATCTCCATCACACACAAATGGTAGATAAGCAGTGTTACCATAGAAATGGGACAGCACCACAGAAAAAGACATATAATCATGTGTGTCTCCTGCATGAAGGCACACTAACTATGCATGGGAAACCAGCGTGCTGGGATCACTTCCTGAAATGATGATGGAAAATTGCTGTTCGTGGTATCTGCAGTGTTTACAGTGACTGACTCCAAGGCAGAGTGCAAAGAGGAAACAAAAGAAAACCTTCCCTAAAGAGTCCCTGCAGAGGATGCAATGGATTAGGTGAGGAAAAGCAGTCTATGTAAAAGAAGCAAATAACAAGAGAAGAAGAAAAAAGGAGACTAATTTAAAAAATGAGAAACTGAAGAGATTGTGAGTGAAGTCGAAGCAAGATGTGAAAGGACAGTGGAAGGTGAGAAACTTAACAACAGAAAATGGAGGAAAAACAGACTCAAATGGGGAAGAGAAAAATGAGAAGCAGTGCAGGAAAGTGAACAGGAAGAAGAAAAGCAGAGATAAAGATAACAAGGAGAAAAACCCTAGGAGAAAGTGATGGCAAAAAAGTAGTGAGAAAGAAAACAGAGAATAAAATGCCCAAATTTAAGAGGACTTGGAGAGCCAGCTGACACTGAGGAAGCACATATCCCATAATTTGAAGTAGAAATCCCAGAAAGGTTTTATTTTAAAAATAGTAATAGCAAAGTAATATTGTATCTCATGGTATAATTTTTTTTTTCAAAGTCCATTAATATCACAGTAACGGGAGCTAGCAAAATCAAACCATATTTTTTATTTCTGGAAAATGATCATCCATTTTTTTTGTAGATCTGCCCATGTCTCTCGCTTTGTTGAATTTGCTCATGGATGTTTCATCACCAAGAATAAAAGAAACCATAAGCAAAATCTAGGCCCGAGATAAAAACACTGATCCATGACAGATAGCAGGTACCTGGCCAGTTTTCAGGCATTTAAAGGACCTTAAAGGAAGTGATAGCAGGAACAGCATTTTAAAAATTTTATTTGTTTATTTAAACATTTAAATAAAGCACATGGGGTATTTAGGGTGTTTTTTTCCTTTTTTCCTAAATTCAGGTTTAAAACTTATGTGGCTCTAAGTGAGGATAAAAAACACTGATAATTTTTACATGCATAAACAAATATACTACCCTAGCTTTTATTTTTTTTATTAAAACTTAACATATTTTTAACTGTTATCTTAGATAATGGCATCTATCCTTACACTTTGCAAAATGATTTAACAATGAGAACATGGTTTTTATTTTCTTCTAGAAGTTTACTATAGTTTACTGGGGGAAAATAAAGGGTTGCAATGATTTTAAATTTTAGCTTGCAAGACACAGCTCTTTTGTCAGATTAGAGATTTTATCAGTTCTTTTCACAACTTTTGTACCATTCTAAGGTGTTTCATTATCAAATAAAAGGTCATAGGAAGACTTTTTGCAAATAGTTCAAACAATCTGAAATTACACATAGCATAAATTTGTAAACAGAGTAGCAAGACCAAAATCAGTAATCAATCTACTTGATTTTACTCAATCCAGCTCATTTATTTAGGAAACTAAAAAATGTATGAGATTTAATAGCCATAGCTGCCCAAATTTTAAAAAGGCACGCTCTCTTCCATTACTTCTGCAAGAAGATATTTCTGCTCCCAGCAACAATTTATCCTTGTTTTGACACAACACAGTGTGAAAATTAAGTCCAGAATATCCCACAATGAAAAATTTAGGATTAAAGTGTAGGTACCTGAAAGCCTGACAAATGATAAATTAGGAAGGGAACCAATCTGTTAACTTTTCCCATGTTCCACTCAGGGACAAGTCTCTGAAGGCACTTGCAGTGCTGTCAAAGTTTCATTAAGTCACAGAATCCTGTCCAGGGTTCTCCAGGTGCCAGTTTGATGGATGTGCACCACGAGATCTGTTCCTGGGCACTGCAGAGGGTTGCAGTTCTTACTCTACAGCTGTCAGGTGTTTGGTGACTTGAGCAGTTAAACAACAAAGGCCACGTAAATAATACAGCCCAAGAATGCAAAGTAAACAAAGGCATAAGGCTATGCAAGAAAAACAGCATCTGGAGAAGTCCATAAGTCTGGAGAACTAAGATTGCTGCGGGGAAAAATTAATTTTTCTCTTCTACTTCCACTACACATACAAGACATGCAAAATCAGGGTTTCAGCAATGACTTTTTGCACAGTTTTCAGTAAACAGAATTTGTTTGCAGTCCAGAGTTAATACTCAAAAGCATGAATTTATTATTGTTTCATTTTTATCTTGTTATAGTCTTATTAAAAAAAATATATAAAAAATTAGGCCTAAGCAACAAGTAATTTTTCATGAGTACGAAAATAATTTGCCAGAAGAAAAATCAGCCTAAAAATACATAAATCTTTTTGTAATGTTAATTATCTTACTAGTAACATAGCCTCTGTCAAATTCCCAAAGAGTATATAGTGATAATGAAGGTCTGACCTTCTGCTTGTATAAGCAAATATGCAAAAGCAATATTCCTTTTCTCCTATGCCTATTACTTTAGTGTTTATAATTGAAAATACATTTGTCCATTTAAAGAATGTGGCCACATAATTAAAGGTTGAATGAAAAGCCTTCTAGAAAGACAGTGTATCAGTAATATATTTATCATTACAATTCCCTGTGAATAAAAATCAGTGCAAAGCATTAATTAATTTGTAACCGCTGTAATCACCAGCACCCCAACGAAATCACAAATATACTGGGCAGAATTAACAAGTTTGGAAGACATAGCAGTTATGTCAGTACCCTTGTTATTCAATTAGCTTGTCTGCACAAAGAAATTCTGTGGCTATCTAAAAAGGCCTTAGTGATCTGAATTTTTACTACTAATATGGTATGAAAATAGAATTTACTCAAAGTTTACATTTGAACAGCAGGTTGTTTCGAAGAATGATAATTCTACTTAAAATAGCCTTTAAATTTTAAACACCTAGTAAATATCTTGAAAATCTGCTTACAGAACCTGCTTGTATTTCATGCAAAGAAAATACATTTGTATGTGTCACATTAACTATGTCTATTGATCTGTTTACATGAAAGTGGTTAAAGTCTACACACTTAAACATAAATATGCATTTCAGCTTTTGGGAAGGTAAACACAGAAACTTGCTGAGAGATGAAACACTGATTTCCAATGTATTTATCTGAAATACTCTGATACAAGTTTAAACCACCAAGAGAGTGGTGAACAGGCTGAAATTGACATTCTCCTGGCATCAAACATTTTCTCCTACAGTCCTGTACAAGAACTTATATTGCAACCAGCTAAATTCCCAGCACCTATATATTCCTCTTCCATTGCTCTGAGAATTTGAAGGCTGTTTTTAATTTTCCTTATAAATTCATATATGCTGAGGTTATGCCTACTTGTCTTTTGACAAGTGTTATCTTTTCGCTGAGAGGATTTTTCCCCTGCTCCGTGCTTGTCTCTTCTACATTTAAACATTGTTTTTATTTTGTTCGGCTCTTTCTTTGTCCCTATAAGCAAGTCTCCCACTTCCTCAATCACTCTGTCACATTTTCACTTAATCTGCCAGAACACAAGAGTAAGAATTGCACATGATATTGCAAGTGATATCTCTTTTGTCTCCTGCATAAAAGAGCAAAAAGGCTCTATTTAGGCTAGAAATAAGTCACTCAGTACAACTTCCATAACATTAATAATGTCAGGGGAAACAACCTCCCATTGCTGCCAGGGGCTTCAACCCAGAGACTGGGATTTCTGATGTGACCTCAGAGGTTCTGTGGACAAACTCCTCAACCCTGTGCTGTTTTCTCCCTCTCTGCTTTTTTTTTTTTTTTGGGGGGGGTGTCTTCTCAAACTGTAGGAAAAAACCATTCATCTTGTTCTTTTAAGTACTGGTGGTTTTTTTGCTGCTCTGTACTGCTGCTGAAGCTCCCCTGAATTTGGGAAATGTCTGTGCTCTACTTCTATGCCTTGTTCATGCCATATGTCTCATATCATGCTAATTCCTATGATTACATATGATTTCCTCTGTATTGTGCTCCCAAGAGATTCAAATTAAAATTAGTTCTCCAAAACTTTGCCTTGTTTTCTTATTTCTTATTTATTTCTATGCTGTGATACCACTCCACATCTTCCTACTGTGTTATGAAACCAACAAATCTGAGGGGACATCAGAATGCATTTTACTTTCTCCTAATTTGGAGTAATTTTTTGCAACACCTCTTCATCTTGAAAACTTTCTGTTTTAATACCAGAAAAGCTGATGTTACCTGCAAGATCTCTGTTCTTAAAGGATTATATTGAAGAACTGCTGTTCCTTCAAATGTCTCCACTGGATGCAGAAATCTAAGAATTCTGAGCTGAACACATTGTAACATAAAATTCAGATGAGATAACACAAAATGTTATTAACTAAGAAGCCATATTTTCTTCAATTTATATACATCCATGTACAGATCAGTAAATATATCTATAAATACATGGAATACTTGAATCTTCATGAATTTTCATTCAGAAGATTTTGGACTTGCTATTTCTTCACAGTGATATCAGCTAAGGGAGACTTTTCTGTTTAGCACACTGAATTTATTTTATAGTGTTTATTTATATTTTGTGAGTCAAAAAGGTTATGTTATTAACTGCCTATGAATTCATATTTGTCTCCAACTAGTTAACTAAAAGTAAAACCTAAAGCATACAGAACTCTTCAGAATCCACTATAATCATTCACTAGAAAATATTTATTGGGAGAAGTCATATTTCCTTCCAAGGAAACAGTCTGCAACACTCGTACTTGAGCTTCAGCAAGACAAAAAGATGTTTCATGGGCTGGTGGTAGCAGTGGGAAAATTTCATTAATTATAGCAAAGCAGGTAATTTCTACCCATTGGCTTCCAAAACTCCTTTCCCCCAGGTGTGCTGCGCACTGGCTGGAAAAAGTGTTGGAATTGATAGATCGTTTCCTGCTCCATTCCTCCAACCTCACTTGTACCCTACTTCCGGAATACTCTGAAATGAGAAAAAGGGCAGGGCAATTCTAGATTAGAAAAAACTTTTTCACTTCCTGAGCAAATAGTCTAAACATTATGAGATCTGGTAAAGGCTACTTTACATGTATGAACTCTGTGTGTGTATAAACACAACCACCACGTTTTCTTAGCCTTGATCTCGTTTCAAAGGGAAGTGTGTGTGTGGTTATAGCTGTGAATGTCACACAGAGAAGGCTGGGACCAGTTTTGGCTCAGGTGTCCACAGGAGAGAGTAAAATGCGCAAGTGTTTTTTTTAAAACATTTGTATTTTAATTTCTCATTTTATGGACATTGCAGGGCTAGGCCATGATCTAGACCTAAGACCATGAAGGTCTAACCCAGACCTTTAATCATGAAGGCCAAAGATTTACACTTCCTAGGATCCTGTTTCCAGCTGTGAGCAGCAGATGTCCCTCCAGATAAACTGACCCATCATGAATCTGCCTGCACTAAACCTCTGTGTTGCTTAATCCTCAGCTTCAGATACCTCTCAGGTCAGGTGCTGCAGCACTCAGCCAGCAGGTGTGGGAAGCTTTTAGTGCCTAGCACTGGGGTAGAGATATTTGGGGATATCTTACTTTTAACAGGTTTGCACACACAAAAATGATTCATACTTTGTGAAATGGTCTCTTTCTCATGAAAGTAAAAAAGCTGCAGGGCACAAAATATTCTGCTTCTTTGAGAACTTACAAAGAGTGGTTTTCTGCAGGTGATCATTTTTGGCTGAGTTGTGGCCACTGTATAAGCAATAAAAACATTTTTCTAGCCAAAGCTCAGGGCTTTTACTGTATGAATCAATCTCTCTTTTGCCTTCTTTATATTTTATAGTAAATGCATATTTAAATGTGTTTTATCCATATCTCTAGCATTTCCCAGCATTATGATTTTTAGAGAGCCTCATTAGATGGTAGGGAAAAAAGTGCCATACACCCCCATCATACTTTAGCAGAGACTTAAATTTTCTTGGTAATTTACCCTGAGAGAAGAATGGATAACAACAGTGGTATGAAAATTATGGCTGATTATTTCTCCTAATGATTAGTCACCACAAAAATTGCCTATAGGCTGAATCATATCTGGCCTTTTCCTCCTCTATTCCCATTCCAATGTAAGTGTAAGCATAATGGTTCTGATATGTAAAACATCTGTGTCATTCACCTGTGCCTCTCCTACTGTTTATTTTCAAGCTTTTATGCATTTCATGAAAAAGAATAAAATTAAATATCTTAAAACCTGCTTTGAAAGACCATTCTCACAGCAGTCTGAGTAAATGATCTGAATCACACGCAGCATTTCATAATTCAGTAAGAGATGAAAAACAATAAAAATGAAAAGAAAGCCAGACATTCTAGGAACATTTTGTTCAATTACAGTCCATCATGGTGGAATTTTGCACACTGACATTACTCAGTTTTAAAGGAGTGACATTTTTATCTAGGCACTAAGGTTCAGCCAATTTATGCCAGCAGGTTTTTCTGCCTTCTTAAACAGGGACAAAAGTTCGAATTTAAGCTGTGACTCAAGTATGTCAAACATATCACACTCAGACTGAGTGCTGCAGGGCATTAGAAGATCTGAATTGTGATAAAACAGGATCAATTTCACTGATTATTAAAAAGAAAATTAATGTTCTACAATAAAAATGAGAAGAAAAAAAAAGAGAAATCACACTGAGAATTGTTTTCTTTCTGAAACAATAACTGGAATCTTGGAAAAAGACAACCAGTTCTATCCAAAGGATAATCCATGATGATTTGAGTTTCGCAGGCATTTCTTCACGTTCTACAATATTATATATGGAAATCAAAGAGAAAGAAAAGAAAAGAATGCAATAAAAATACTGTACATCTACAAACATCCTAGGAAAACCATTTAGAAAAGCATGATAAATTGCTTTGAAATGTTGTCATTACTTCTTTCTTCAAGATAAGAACAATTGTATCTTGGATGGCCTTTTAAAAAGACAAGAGTCGACACTGGATTTGAAAGAGAATGGAAACATGATGTTCCCTACACTTCCCTATGTGACCCCTTCACCAAGACTGATTTTCAGCATCTGAAAATTACAAGAAATTTGCTTAAAATATGTTGCAAGAAATAAGGAGTGACTGCAATTGATACATTAGATTAATTTTAGAACATTATTCTGCAAACCAAGAAAGTCAGGAAATTAGTGGCAGAAAACTGAATTTTTTTTTTATGTTATGTTACTAGGCTGTGCCTCAGTTTTTATCTGAGACTGAAAACTCCTCTAAATATGTACTTACTTAATTATAGATTTAGCTCTGGACAACAGTGTTTTAAAAATTTACTGGAAAAATATGTGTGTTTTGGAAATGGAAAGCTAAACAGACTTATTCTGTGTTTACATTGTTGCAGGTGATGACAAATATATACACTGAGCACACAAAAAGATTAAGGGCAAAGGGGAATTTCTTTTACATATAATACATAAATAAACTTGTAATTACTGGAAAAAAAAATAAGCATTATAGCCAAATAAACAAATGCAGGGAAATTTCTGATTCTAAGGCTTAGAGCTATTCTTGCATGTCTGTAAATTCACCACTCTACTAAAGTTTGCTCACAAACTATTAAGTGGTTGAGAGTAAACACACAGGAGTGTTCATGGTGAAAATAAACTCCTGGGTCCTTTTACATCCATCTGAATGCAGATCATATAGAAATGTGTATGTAAAAAGAGACAGATATTGCTATGGAACTCAGTGCCTGTTAAAAACAAGTCTGGTTTAAGTGTTATCTCTAGAATACTTTCTTAATATTCCTGATCCTGTTGTTTGAGGTGTGCAACCTGATTTGTGCTGTGGCCAGGGAAAGTGTCAGCCACTCTGCACTGGAAGCCTGGTCCAAGCCTCACTTTGTAAGGTGCTGCTGCAACACCTAAAAACAAGTTCCTGATGTCTTTCTTGCATTATTATTTGTAAAAGCATGGCAAGTATCAGAGTAAGGTAGTGGTTGTTAACACTGAAATGTCTGATAAGTCTATAAGCTTTTTCATAAATAAGTTAGTCATTATAAATAAAATAAAAATAAATAAAATTGCATAAATCAAAATAACAATCATGGTAGCCATATCCATTTTAAAAAATGGGTCTGAAATAGATTTCTTAAAAGTATGTTTTGGAGCTAGAAGACAAAATCTATTGATTGTATAATAGAAAAGCATAATCTAAGCAATTGCAAGCAAATTCTTGTTTACAGAAAAATATATCATGACTTCTTGCAGATACCTAATGAATATAATTTAGAAAAATGTTCTAAAAACATGAAATAATAAAGTATAAATGTTCAAGAAATAAAAGAAGCAACTGTTAATTGAATGCTGGTATAAGAACCCCAGGAAGCTACAGTAGGTGTCTGAAGCAGTTGATGATTTTCCAAAGAACAAAGAGAATGTGAGGGGCTGTTAATAAGTCTTTCAAGAGAGCTGGACTTGAGCCACATAGTGCTTGGTCTGCAAATACTATGTTTAAAAATCAATCCTTTGCTTCACAGGAAGCCAATGTACTTTTGTCAAAATTAGAGCAACATGAACATCTGTCCTGGAGCCAGTTAACCATCTCACTGCTTGCACATTTGTGGTGCTCCCTTTCCTCCTACGAGCAGTGGAGAGTAAAATTATAAACATCCACAGAAACCCAAGGGTTAATACATTTGCAGCAGTATGAGGATATCAACACACTTTAGGATTAGTGAGAAAAATTCAGGCAGTCAGCAGTGCAAGACAGAACTTGAGGATACAGAAACTGAAGCCCAAAGTTACAAGCATTGAAAACTGTTGAAGATAAATAAGACTAGCAACACAGGTTGTCATTTCACATCTTCAAGGTTACCTTTCAAAAGAATTCAAATATGCTTTTAAGAAGCACTAACTAAAAGGTGTTAATGATATTATTTAACTTGCAATCTCTGTTTTCAGTTAGTTTTTTTTTTCCAGACACAGGTTTCGAGAGAAAATGTTTTGTTGGTTTGTTTTTTTTTTTCTTGTCACAGAAATATTAATATCATAGGGTTGCAAAAAGGGAAACATACCATGAGGATTTTTTACTTTCAATATATTTCTATATAGAGCCATCATTATCCAAAAGATTAAATACCCTCTGCTCCAACCATTGTTCAATGGATGACTTCTCTCTTTCTAGAGGAACTCACGTGTGGATGCCGGTGGTTTGATCAAGTCCATCTCTGCCCTCTGATTTTTTCCCCTGGAGACCACCTGCCCAGATACTTTCATTTGACTGTAATTCCCTCCAACAACACTGCTAGTTACTTCCCTGGGGCAGGATTTTGCCTTAGCTATACACAGAAGCATTTTGAAGCCACGTAAAAAATCTCATTACCATGTCACTTAAGAGCGAGAGAGGGAGACCGAGAGCATGATGCAAGTGAAATATTCCTACAGCAAAGCTGTCACACTTGGGACTGGAATAGACTGGAAAGCTGCTCCCTGACTGAATCTCACCCTGTTAACAGGTCTCAAAATCCTGCAGCAAGCTGCAGATTAATCACCTCAGCCTCAGTGGAGCAGACCCATCATGAATATTGTGTAACGCTGGGCATCCAAGCAGAAGAGATGAGATGTTTCAACTCAAAAATGCATCAAATTCTTATGCAGCATTGCCTGGCACAAACTAAATCTTGCAACAGGCACTGCCACATCTACCAAAGGCATGCTTGGTTAGCATTGCCCAAGCCTTTGTAAACCACAAGCACACACACCTGGAATTTCACCTGTTTACAGGAAACCAAAGTGCATTCTTATGTGACACGTTTCATCATTAAAAAAGGATTGAAAGCTTTAGGAGAAAATAAATACACTGTAAGAATAAAATCCCTGCATGAGAAAAAAATAAAACAAACAAAACCATAGAACAAAACAAAACAAAAGCCCTAAGAAATAAGAATTATTTCTTAAACTACTGGCTTACACAACTGCCTCTTGAAGCTAAGAACAGCCAGATAAAAGAAATTAATGGAGGTGCAAGCTCAAGAGTAATCCAATGATCATTTTCATTTCCTGTTTGCTGCTGTTAAGTAGCTGGGTTCTTTTTCCTTTTCAAGAACATGAGCATAATGAAACTGAATGTGGATTTTGGTAGTTTGCACCACACTTTTTTCTTACTGGAGGGACTGAATTGCAATTAGAGCACTGAAAACCATCAAACCCCATTTCCTCCCACACACACCTGGTAAATAAACACCTACAGTACGCTGATTACAGGTCTCACATGGAAGGCAGTTTCTGCTCTCTTTCCTATACACCAACTCTTTTTGAGTAGCAAAGAAAGCCCACGAAATGAAGAAGGTGAAAATATAGATCCCTTTACTGTTTCAACATAATTGTGTTTTCTTACAATAAGACACAGTATTTTCATTTCTTCCCTGGGTAGTGGCTCATTAATCATTTTAGAATACTCTTTCCAAGCTAAAATTCATCCTTATAACACACCTTGTGGGAGAGTCTCAGAACTCTTAATCTTGGTGCATTAGGGGTCAATAATAAACGATATTAATTTTTCCTCTACACACAACTATAGGGCACTTTAATAAGTAAAGAAGGCAATAAACAAGACTGAAAGGAATGTGATTATGACAACTTGTCATAGAATATTAAATAATGTAGCATTGATATAATTAAGGATCAGAGATAGGGATGGATCAAAATAACTTATGCTAATTATTTCATTTGAGAGTTAAGAAATATTGCACATGTAGCTAGTCCTATATTTGTGTCCTTATTTACATATTTATAGCATTTTAACTATAGTAGGACAATGGCTATTTCCATTTTGTTTCTTACAGAGCCTCCCTGCAGTGCTAATCAAATCCTGACATCTGACTCTAACACTAAGAGTTTTAAGATAATTAAGCACTTTAACCTAATGAACTTGCATTTTAATCCACTGTATTTGTTTAGAGAAAGCCCAGGAGACTAGTAATGAGATATGGAGTTTTACACACATTTTGAGTGAACATTCAGATTAAGCTCAGCTCAGGAGTGAGACAGATCTGAAGCTTCATCTTCAGTTGTGGCACAGCAAAGTGATAGCAGAGTACATCACACGAGATTAGATTTGTCTTGCTCTAACAAAATGCAGGAGCAGTTTCAATACAATGGCTGTATGTAGCTCCCAAGTTAAAAACTCTCCTGTGACTGACTTTAACTGATGCTTGCAGCAGGCCAGTGTTGAATGGAAATGGAATTTTGTGGCTGTGGCAGTGCCAGGAAAAGGGCAAAACATTTCCAGTTTGTCCTGGGTTGATGCTGAATTGTATCCCCATTCGTCTGTTTAGCTCAGAAAGAAGTTTTGCACCTTTAAAACTGGATCTGAGAGTGAAGGAGAAGCGGTGGAATGTCTGAGGCAATTGTTTTCAATACATAAAGATCAGAGTTTTCAGCTTTCCTTCACACACAGCCTGTGTTGTCTGCAGTGCGGACGGCGAGAGAGCTCTCCTTTGCTTTTTGTTAGTTTTTGGCTCGCTGATGCTGAGAAGTTCTCCGGACTGAGGTTTTTNGCTTTGCCTGTTAAATAAACAATTTTTTTCCACTTTCCTCCAAGGAAATTTTTTTCTTGTCCCGAACCAGCTGGGAAGAGGGGCGGTTCGGATTTGCTTTCTAGAGGCACTCCAGCCAGAGGTTTCTCCCCAAATCTGCCCTAAACCAGGACACAGTTGAAATGTGAAAAGGAAGCTCACAGCTGCCATGGCTATGTCTGTGGCCATCAGTCCCAAAGGCTCTTTTAGCAGCACTGCATTCCTCCAGACAAATCCATCATGCCAAGAGCCAGAGGCAGGCCTCTGGCATGCTCAAATCCATGTTAGTGGGCAGTTATCAGGTGAGGAGTCCCACAGGGAAATGCATTATCTGCCTATTCACAGCGAGCCTCACCAAGGGAAGGGGCTACAAGCTGGCTATGTTTCCTCAGCTTTGTACAAATTTACCTCTCCAAAAGGCAAAACAGTTACAGGAAGGAGTTGCCTTGCCATTCATGCATAGTTTTTCTCTTTTTTTCTCTATTTTTCTGCATCCCACAAAAAGAAAAAAAATTAAGAATTTATATATTCTTCTTCACCACTGAAGCAAGCCAACACTTTTGAACAGGAAGGCAAAAAACTACCTGCTCTCCAAACAATTACTGCTCTGCATATGATTATTCCCCTCAGGGAAACGTCTCCTAGCCAAGAGGATTTGTTTATTCCTGCGTGGACTTTCTGGAGATTTCCATGCCTCTGTAGCCCCTTGATTCAGCAATGCCTCAGGGACTGAGGTTGATGCCCTTGCAGCTGCAGGGTGGGATGATTCCTGAGGCTCTGACTGAGACTTCTACACTGTGAACACCCGGCAGCCTGGCAACTGGAGCACTTCCCTGGCTGGCTGGAGTTTTGCACTCTTTCNATTTAGAATTATGAGTTAAACCTTGATTATTCCCCTCAGGGAAACGTCTCCTAGCCAAGAGGATTTGTTTATTCCTGCGTGGACTTTCTGGAGATTTCCATGCCTCTGTAGCCCCTTGATTCAGCAATACCTCAGGGACTGAGGTTGATGCCCTTGCAGCTGCAGGGTGGGATGATTCCTGAGGCTCTGACTGAGACTTCTACACTGTGAACACCCGGCAGCCTGGCAACTGGAGCACTTCCCTGGCTGGCTGGAGTTTTGCACTCTTTCCTGTACTCCTTCTTTCAGCTTTGTGGCTGCAGATGTCCCCCTGACAATATGGAAACAAAGACCAAGGACACCAAGTTATGATGCATAGCTCTTAAACATTTAAAAATTGCAAACTGTCCCCTTCTCCTTAAGCACAACAGCATGTTACTTCCTCCAGTTTCCCGGTTTCTTCTTCTTTTAATGGTTACATTTTCAAAATTTTCACTACACCCAAGAAGAGCAAAAGACTTTGGAATTACTGCATTTGTCAGCTAAAACCACTAGGCAATTTCTTGATTTTCTTTGATAGATTAAGAAAAAAAGAAAAAAAACCAAAAAAACTCACTAAGAAATGTAGAGCCTGTGAAGAAGAAAATTATTCAAATGGAAACTGTCTACACAGAAAGCCAGATTTTCCCTCCAGTAGCACAATACATGGTCAAAGGTAGATGCAGTGGGAAGTAAAAGAGACCTTACCACCAGACAACCATGCAATAATCACCCAAAATCATTCAGGGGTCTCTGCTGATTCAAGTCCAATAGGCCGGTGAATAATCTGATTTTCATTTCCTACAATACATTTTCCTACGAGAATCTGGGAGGAAAATTTATCTACACTAGAAATGGCTTCAGTGAAATAACAATTAAAAGAATTAGCTTCATTCTGCTTGATAGTTCAGAGCAAAAAAACTGTAATGAATCCTTATCCTTGTAGTAGTATCAAGTTAAAGTTCTGAGATGAGACTCATAATATATTTTGCTCTTCATTTTTCAATGTTCTTTATTTTTCTAAAAGATACACTACATCCCTTCCATATATTTGGGCTCAGTACTTTATTTGAGAACAGTTTGATTTATCTGTGTGTCTTCCCCAGCTAAGCCTGGGCACAAGTCTGCTGTTAAACATTCCTTATTTAGAGTTTGAAAATAACAAGCAGAAAATATCTACAAAATTATTCAAAAAATAACCAAAACAGGGGCAAATCAGAAAATTAATTAATTTTGCACAGAACATAAAAGGCCAGTGTTAACTGGGTTTTTAAAGTTGTTAATATGATCACTGAGGTTTTGGTAGAAGTATTGTATCCTACTGAGATCACTCCATAGGGTCAAAGCCTTCTGATAAGAGCACTTATGTGGATTATCCACTTATACTCCAGCTCAAACAGGTTATCTGGTAGAAATATAATCAAAGGGCCCTCCAGCCTGAGTTTCTTGCAGATTTAGCTAAGCTGATTATCCCCCCACTTTTAAGTCCTGTTTTATTCTCGTGTAATCCTGGCATTCTGGTCTCTCCCTAGCTTGCCACCCACCATCACCATTGTCTCTATTTTGCAAGGGTACCCCAAGTCTGCAATCTGATGTGCATGTGAAAAACTGATGTCAAAGATCACACACCAACACCTGTAAAGCATTCATTCATTTTAGAAAGAAATGAAATTACAATTGCTCAATCATATAATCATCCTGTGTTTGCAATAGAAAACACTGGGGAAAAATATGTTGCTTCTTCCTGATATTTTTTAATACAAACACAAGATGATTTCAAGCTAAACATGAAAAATTACATCCAATTTAACTTGTGAAAACAAATATATTTTCTAGATTAAGTAGTTGTGTTGCCAGCATCTGGTATTTATGTTTATACATGTATGTACACACATACAGATTTTATTTTTAAAATTGAGTTTTAAAATTGTAAAAATTTGAAATATGCTTCCTTATGTAATTTCCAGTCAAAATATACAAACAGGAATTGTTTTTCATAAGATTTTGTAGACCTTTTTTTTGCAACAGACCATTTACTAATGAAACTGTGTTACTGTACATTGAATTTTACAATAAACATTGAATTAAGTCGGGTATACATTATCAGAATAATTTATGACACACTGTAGAGAAGGTAACATTTAAAATGCAGATGAAAATATTTAATGAACTTCTTATGGATCAATGATGTGACAAACAGTTGTTTGTTTCTATTTGATGGTGATCCCATGAAGCCATTAGAGGTCCAGTTCCACCTATTAGTCACAATTCAGTGGCAACAGAGCTCCAGAAAAGCCAAATGTAACACATCCTTGTGACATTCTGCACTAAAGAACTGATAAAATATTAATCACTCAGGCTCCACATGCAAAATGCAACAAAAAAAAGAAAGCCAGAATAAGAAAAAATAGCACAGCAGGGGTGCTGTATATTAACATCAACAAGCCACTTTGAAAGGCTAAAGCAAAATGCAGCAACCCGAGCCCCACATGTTTGTAATTTTAAAACTCTTGTCATAGCTAAGTAATAGCATGGCCACAGCAGGATGCACCAAAATTAAAGGTAAAAGCTCTCCTAAGGGGTGAAGAGGAAGACGTAATAGTGCCAAAACAGTCACTGGAAAAGGCATTTAGCTTTTTTTTTTTTTTAAGAGAGAGAGCAAAAAGCAAAAGAACTAGATTCATTACAAGGATTCATTTGGCACAATTATCTTTTCCTTTGTGACTTCTGAAAGCCTTTGACTGTCATCTGCTGTTGCAGAAATTTTCTAAGGTCTAGACATTTGGCTACTCATACAAATATCACCTCTTACTGGAGCAGCTCTGTGAGTGTCACTGGTCATCCCAGCTCAGGTCTCTTTTGCATGAAATATTTCAGGAATCTACAATGACTCACTGGTCATCCCAGCTCAGGTCTCTTTTGCATGAAATATTTCAGGAATCTACAATNCTCACTTGAAAAAAAAAAAAAAAAAAAGAAAGAACAAAAAAGAAAAAAAGAAAAAAAAAGTAAAAAAGGAAACAGAGGTTGTAAAATGTTTGTTTACAAGAGAAATTTTGTACGTCTTCAAGTTTCCCAGTGCTTCAAAAGACTTTCTCTTGTAGAAAACAAAAATGCAGGATAAGATAATTTGTACCTTGGATCCCTTCCCCCAGCGTGCTTCTAATAAAAAATACTTCAAGATCAGTCTAGCAACAATTTCAGATTGATTTTACTGATTATGTAATACAGCAATTAAACTATCTTGAATTTTCTCGAGCCTTGAATGTCAGGAAAAACTTTTTTTTTTTTTTCCAAATACCATCCTTGCTGAGTCATCAGTTGTAAGGATACAGTAAGCAAAGATTGCCCCGTTGAGGCCATTATCTTACTTCTTGGGATCACTACAATTTACTCCACAGGCCTGTTTCTCATATTGTCTGAATTACACATTTGGATTAGATGGATGAAATTGTTCTCAAATTGTACTTATATACTTATAAGATTTCAGCCATTCAACATCATCAGGCTTTCCAGTAACCAATTACCCATTATTAAATGAATCTGCTCTCTTAAAAAAAAAAGCTATGGTAGATTTTTCTGTATGTGATCATCAACCAGTGAATTAAATGAGCCAGTGTGTTTTTTTTCCAGCTACAAAGTTATATATGAGAATATTTGTACATTCTTCCCTCACTTAAACGTTGATCCCAGTTGTATAAGACATCATGGAGAATTTCAAAACTACACATTGTTATACTGTGGTCATCAGTTGTCATCTTTGTATCTTTGCATAAAGAACCTATAATAGAAAGAATTTCAGTCTAGGATTATTGCTGGTGCTCATTGCTGCTTGGAAGTTCTTATTGTAAAATTCCAGCTACAGCAGTCAAACTCGAAAGAATGACACACAGACACCTTTTCACACAAAACAGAGATTCTTGATTGAACTTATGGATTGCAAAAATTGTTACCAGGCCGCAATTCAAACCTACTCATTGCGAATGAAATTTGAAACATATACACATTATGCTTGATGTGAGGGATGGAAAAAGCAAACGTGGGTGGCATCTTTGTCAAATTCTGCATTGGTTTAATCAAAATCCAGAAGGTAAAAATGCAAGTAGAAAGAAATGAGTTATATAATAAAGTAAACATTTTTTTTTCCATTGTGTGACTTCACATTGACTGCCAGAGTGTAATACAGGAAGAGTGAGAGAAAAGGGGCACTAGATCTGGACAAGTAATATTTGAGCATCTTGGAGTCTCCAGTTAAATTGCACAGTGAAATTTCCATTCTCCTCAGACACCAGGCTCAATCTGTTTTGTAATAGCTGATTATGAAGCCTTACTGCACCTCTACTAGATTGACTTCTGTGCTAAATACATGAATTAAATAGGAGTTTTCAAAGGACGGGAAGGATATCAATTAAAGATCAGCAAAAAATCATTACAATTCCCTTTCTGTCTAAATTGAAACTCTTCTAGAAGTGGCACAGCAAAGGCCCCTGCCATCTGACCTCCATCCCCTCCATACTAAAAGGGAGAATTTGGAGGCTTCTTGTAGCCCAGTAGCTGCAATGTTTTGCACTTCCTGATGAAAGAAGCCAGGCTTTTTATTTTGTTCCCTGACAGCACAGGGCCACAGGACTTGCAAGGGCTCATCCAGATGTGCCTGGGTTGTGGTGGCAGCCACCCCACTGCCAGGCTGCCATGGCATTAGCTGAAACCTTCTATATCCTGTCCAGCTGAACCTTTAGGGCCAGTGGGGGAGCCCCAGGGTGGTCAGAGCAGCAGCAGAAAAGGGTGGGGATTGGCAAAATTTCTCTTAAAAATTTAAACCTTGCTATAGAAGAGGTTGTTCGGCATTAATGAGATAATTTGACTGCAGGCTTTAGCATGATTGCAACTGGACTGAAAGTAGTTGTTTATAATTTTTTGATCAATCTGTTATGATTTTAATTACACTTACAATGAATTCTTATCTCCTCATACAAAGTGTTCTCTTTTGCCAAAACAAGGTTCCCAGTTTAACACCCTTTCCCACCTTTCAGTTATATGTGGTAGCGCTACTTACCATCTTTTATTACAGTACTGCTCTGCTGTCCCTTTGCCTTCTGAAAATCTCAATTCTTTCCTGCTTAGAAAACTGAAAAAAGTTATCAATCAGCTCATACAAGAAAATCATA
>VYXF01001937.1:41162-78570 GCA_013397295.1 Polioptila caerulea
AGGAAGAGTGAGAGAAAAGGGGCACTAGATCTGGACAAGTAATATTTGAGCATCTTGGAGTCTCCAGTTAAATTGCACAGTGAAATTTCCATTCTCCTCAGACACCAGGCTCAATCTGTTTTGTAATAGCTGATTATGAAGCCTTACTGCACCTCTACTAGATTGACTTCTGTGCTAAATACATGAATTAAATAGGAGTTTTCAAAGGACGGGAAGGATATCAATTAAAGATCAGCAAAAAATCATTACAATTCCCTTTCTGTCTAAATTGAAACTCTTCTAGAAGTGGCACAGCAAAGGCCCCTGCCATCTGACCTCCATCCCCTCCATACTAAAAGGGAGAATTTGGATGCTTCTTGTAGCCCAGTAGCTGCAATGTTTTGCACTTCCTGATGAAAGAAGCCAGGCTTTTTATTTTGTTCCCTGACAGCACAGGGCCACAGGACTTGCAAGGGCTCATCCAGATGTGCCTGGGTTGTGATGGCAGCCACCCCACTGCCATGCTGCCGTGGCATTAGCTGAAACCCTCTATGTCCTGTCCAGCTGAGCCTTTAGGGCCAGTGGGGGAGCTCCAGGGTGGTCAGAGCAGCAGCAGAAAAGGGTGGGGATTGGCAAATTTTCTCTTAAAAATTTAAACCTTGCTATAGAAGAGGTTGTTCTGCATTAATGAGATAATTTGACTGCAGGCTTTAGCATGATTGCAACTGGACTGAAAGTAGTTGTTTATAATTTTTTGATCAATCTGTTATGATTTTAATTACACTTACAATGAATTCTTATCTCCTCATACAAAGTGTTCTCTTTTGCCAAAACAAGGTTCCCAGTTTAACACCCTTTCCCACCTTTCAGTTTTATGTGGTAGGGCTACTTACCATCTTTTATTACAGTACTGCTCTGCTGTCCCTTTGCCTTCTGCAAATCTCAAGTCTTTCCTGCTTAGAAAACTGAAAAAAAGTTTTCAATCAGCTCATACAAGAAAATCATAATGGTAGTGATTGCAAAAATAGCAGTGACTGGAGAAAACTTTTAAAAATAATTCTAAAAAAAGTATTATTATTACATACTTTCATGACATAACTTTTTTCAAGTTCTTTCATTTTAATTTTACATTTTTAAAGGGAAAATGTGAAATGCGGGCCCATACTGCAAATCTCATGTCATAAGGAAAAGCATAAAGATTTAAGAGAAATTTACTGAGATTCGCTGCAATGATACCTATTTCGTACACAAAGAAAAACATACCAAATGGGCTAATGCTGAAAACTAAAGCCTACAGGAAATAAGGTTTTCAATTTATTTGTAATGTTTAATATGCTCACCAGTAAAAAAAAAATACAAAAAATAAATAACACCACAAATCAAAGTAACCCAGTTTTAGAATTGAGCCAGTTTTTGAATCATTACATTCGTGGTAAAAATTAGCAGGCAAAATCATAATCCATTATAAATTTATCACAGCCCAAGTCTAGGCAGTGAATGAGAATTTGTGATACTTTATTCCTACAGATCATGCAGACTTCTTCGCGATGAGTCTGAGTCCTCTGAAATGGAGCAAGTTCAGTGAAATTAAAAATTGGATGGTTTACTTTAGCAAAGATTCAAGATGTTTTTCTTAAAATGTGTCATAAAATTGGAAGAGAAACTTACAAAGTAAAAAAACCCCATGCTTATAATCAAATATTACCCATATTCTTTTCTTTTTTCTTAAAAAAAACCATTTATTTAATCCATTGTGCTCCTAATATTAAAATCACGTACATACCTAAGAATATCCATAGAGAAATTATCTTTTTTATAAAAACCTTTATGAAAGAAAATAGTACATAAACTCTTACAGGTGCTTCTTTATGCACTGATTTACATCTTAGGTTATATATTTTAGATTATATCCTAGATTTACATCTATATTTAAGTCCAAGTTTCTTACAGAATGTGTAAATACACTTACTGTATTTCTACCATCTAGAATAA
This sequence comes from Polioptila caerulea, assembly GCA_013397295.1. Classification (NCBI taxonomy): domain Eukaryota; kingdom Metazoa; phylum Chordata; class Aves; order Passeriformes; family Certhiidae; genus Polioptila; species Polioptila caerulea. The sequence continues at coordinate 43,134 of VYXF01001937.1, forward strand.
GACATTTCACTAGATGAAGTACAATTTATTATGTAAATTGACTAAGGGTTATGAATCTAAGTAGTTTTTTACCAATTTATTAACCATCACATGTTCATTTGGTTGGTTTCTAGGTACCAATCTTCTGGTAAAGACTGAATAATCAACACACCACCTAAAGATCCCTCAATTTAAAGAGGGGTATAATGGAGCCTTCTCCATTAGGGATGTGGGAAATTTCAACATCAGTTTAGATTGATCAAGGTTATACTGTTGAGAAATAGTGCAATTAAACAATAAAATGGATAAGAGAGCTATTACTATGAGATAAAAAAATGCCTCACAGGTATTGGCAAATTCTGAAGCTTGGAATAAACAAAAAAATATATCATCATTGCTACGTGTCATATATGTAGATTTATATTTAAAAAAAAAAACAGTAACATATCACAGAATTTTTTACTTCAAGCAAATACATTCTTCTAATATTTTTTCATTAGAAGAGTCCTGAAAATATAAAAAGTGATACTTTTACTAGCACCACCAAATTGAATAATCAAATGAAGAGTATACAAAGCATTTTCTTCACTTTAATGTATAAAAGCTATGAAATATTTGGAGTTTTCTAATATCTATCTGTTAAAATTTAAATTTTCAGCCTGGAGTAGTCACTGGGCTTCAGAGCAACCAAGACAAGATTTTTTTAGCCAGGATTTGTCACAGTGGGGAATCACAAGTAATATTTTTGAAGACAACAGGAGTTCTTTTCCACCTGATTTCTCCATAAACCAAGAATGTAATATTTTCTCAGTTTCAGTTACCCTCTACAATTGGACATTTCAGTAGATGAAGTACATTTTATTATGTAAACTGAGCAAAGGAATATTCCATAACATGTGGCATCATGCTCACAATACAAATATGAATGTCTGAACTACGGTCTGCACATGGGAACTGGTGAATGAATTCTTTGCTTTGCTTTTGCATAGCTTTTTCTTTCCCTATTAAACTGTTTTTAACAGCCTGCAGGTTTCTGTACATTTGTCTTCTTGATTTTTTCCTCCAAACCAAGACAGAAAGAGTGGTTGGGTGGTGCTTTGTTGTTGTCTGGGGTTAAGCCACAAGCAGAGGGCGTGATGGCAAAACGATTTATTGGCCACATCGAGGTTGCATGAGTAGCAAACAGCTTAATTTGTCTCTTGGAACTCCTGTCTATACAACAAAGAGTGCCAGCTTGTTCTTTTCTTCTTCTTCTTTTTTTTTTTTTTTTGGCAATTTGCATTTTTTCCAAAATCAAAGCAGCTTCTTCTTCTCATGTCACAATTCAAAAAGGCTGATCATTTTGCGACAATATACATGTGAGACAGAATATATGGTTCACAAAGTGTTGTTTTAATAATTCATTCTTAGGTCGTCAAAGGGAAGTCAAGCTTTAGAAGTTCCTTTTGTTGTCACTACAAAACAGAAGAACAGCAACCACTGGGTGGCCTCTGCTGAGTACTGAACCCAGCTCTGTTTCTTGTTTTCTTATTTATATCAGGAATTTACCTGCAGTCCACCAAGTCAAGAATTGTAACGGGTTGCCCAGGGAGGTTGAAGTCATAATCCCTGGGAGTGCTGGAGAAATAACTCAGTGCAGCAGTTGGTGCTGTTGTTTAGTTACTATGTTGGTGCTCAGTCAAAGGTTGGGCTTGGTGATCTTGGAGGTCTTTTTCAAACATAAAGATTCCTGGATTCTAACCAGAACCTGATGAACAGCAGCCCATCTACAAACAGACAACAGGGGCTGGTGTGTTCCCAGTGTCAAATCACAGGTTGGAGTGTGCAGCCACAGCCATGAACCTCTGGAAGGCTCTGTGCCACCAAATGCCCAGTGAAAGCCAACACCTCTCTCTCCTTCCAGTCAATGCAGCAGCACAGTTTGGGCCTCCTCAGGACCCCTTGGCCCAACAGCAACTCAATAAAAGAAGTGGGAAAAGGGCAGACATCCATGGGCCAGCTGGTGCTGCTGGCACTGGATGCTGAAGCCACCCCAGAGAGCTTCTGGTCAGAAGAATTAATGAGAGATTATGACCCACAGTCTTCCTCACAACTGCTGCTGACGTGCCACAAATGCCACGAAAGCTGCTGCTCTTGGGGCAGCGAAGGAGGAATGTACAAAACAAAAGAGACTTTTGATGTTGGTTCCCTGGGTAGACAGACCATTGTTGGCTCTATTTGGGACATAGTTAGCAGAAGGCAAAAGGAGAAAGAAAAAAGCAGAAACAGCTGCAGCTTTTATTGCAGGAGCTCAGTCCTGCTGCATGTGGTAAATAAAGAATTCTAAAAGACTAATAAGGAGAAAGGCTGGTGACATAAAATAGAACAGTCAACTGGCACAGCTTCCTCTTTTGAGCCATGGCTCTATCTTGATAATAAAAAGAAACTGTACAATAAAATAAGCATTTTAGTCTAGAACATGTGAGAACACAATCTAAAACATTTATAGAGAAATGTTTAATTTTTAAACATATAGGTCCTAGGTTACTGAAAAAAAAGCAACAATCAAAATGAGCAGATAAAGTATAAAAATGGTTGTTTAAGTGAATAGCTCTCTAGAAAATGCTGTATAGTGGTGACTAAGATGTAGTTTTCCACACCAGTACTTTAACAGCTCATCAGAGAGCTTTATTATCAGTTATAAAAAAAAGAAAAATTTAATTTTTTTTAATGTAATGATACATTCACATAAACTTAACAGTCAATTTTTTATTCCCTATAAAAGTCATGCCTTTTCTTATGAATATCTTATATCCCTGGGACCACTTAAAAGGCAATCAGAAATAAAAATGTTACAGATGTAAGGAAATTAATCTAGGTGGTGATGTATGCGAGAAGGAAAAACAAAAATAAACCAGCAAAAAACTCAACCAGAAACTGAGACATCAAGTTACACTGGTGCATGCAAAAAGTAAGGAAAAATAGCACACAAAAAATTAATTTGGGCTAAAGCACACTGTGTTCTACAGAAAGACTTCCTTTGACTTAAGTGGTCATTTATTCATATCCTAATAGTGAGTAGAGTGGGGAGCTTAACCTGCATGTATCATTGCAAACTATTTCACTAAACTGAAGCTGTGTAAAATCACAAGGCATTATCAAAAAGCAAACACTAATTTAAGAGAGACAAAACTTTTCTGAAACTCAGTAAAGCTTTAGCCATTAAAAACATATATGCTGAAAAGTATTTAATAGTAAAGAGACCAATTAGGCTGACTGACCTCTTATAAGAAACAGACTGTTTCCAATATCTGCAAGTACAGTTTATTCCATGTTTAGGGCTTTTTTTGCCAGTTGTGTGAGGAAAAATTCAAACTGGGACCAATTGAAGTCATTTAAGTAATTTGCTTTTACTGTTTTTACATATTTGTTCCTGTTTTTCTAAGAAACTTATGTACACAGTTGGAAGGGATTTTTTGCCTGTTTAAGGGATTGCAAACTACAAAAAACACAGAAATGCAATGCATACAGATTGCACCTGAAATTGTCTGAAATTTGTATTTTAAAAACCTGTATTAGTGGAGAAAAGGCTGGCCATATACTTTTGACTTATTTGCAAACCACCAAGACGATGGATTTTGTGCTGAACAAGAGGAGCAAAAACAGGCATGAATATTCAACAGGAAGCAAAATCTCCAGCCAAGACCAACAATCCAAGGTCTGTTGATCTTCAAGGAATGTTACCTTGGCCTGTCCAGCTTCAGTAACTAAATTAGAAAAGTCCCATCAGATGTGACAAAATACTGAATTGAAAAGACAAAAGTCTGTTACCAATTTTTATGGTTTGGATATTTATTTGTTTACACACCTTAAAGATTCCTATTCTAATTTCATGGTTAAAGTTCAGGTCTGAAGGCTTCTCATCAGTCACACCAAACATAAGTTCCTGAAGATCCTGCAAGCTGGGAATAAGTGCTTTGAAAGTCAGTGTGTTGCATTCAGGTTTCCAAGGATATTGTGATACAAGACTTCAAAGAGCTAGATTAGGTTTATACCCAGCACCTAGGGACTTCCTCTTTAGGTAAAAATCAATTTCTCTTAATCAAATATCCTTATGTACTGCATAATTTAAATAAAGACATAAATAAGTACACCTATTTTTTGGTAATGAAAAACACTCTAAAATTAATGGTTCTTTTTTTCCATTAAAATATGGAAATGAACAGAGAAACACCATAAAGGATGGAATTATGTCAGCAATGTGGAAATATTTTCCCCTACTAATACCAGTTTACAAGACAAAAATTTGCTTCTGTACATTCAACATCCACAGGGACTGCGGCACATAATGCAAGGCCAGACTCCTCTCTTGGTGCAATTTCCTGTCTTTTATAATGAGACTGTGTTGGCTGGAACCCTTACATTCTATGTTGCAGGGCATAGTTCACTCATTATAAACTGTCATAACACCTAAGAAACTATCATTTTCTTGATCTAGAAAACCCATTATGGCCTTAAAATTGTGGTAGGTTGCAAATTTGTGTACTAGTCAAATAGTTTCAGTGCCTTTTTATTATGCAAATGGATTTTGCAAAAATACATTGACTTCTATCTTCTAAGTAAAACAAATTCATCATAACAATTCTAAACTAGCAATAATGAGATATATAAAAATAGGCTTTCCAAGTTATGTGTCATGGCTTTGAGGAAAATGTGGTGTCTCAGGCCCTTCTCTACAGTGGGATGGGGGAGGGAATTGGGTGTGTAGAAGTCAGAAAACTCAGGGGTTGATACAAAGACAGGTTAATAGTGAGTCAAAGGGTTAAAAGATTTCAGAATTAGAAATGTAGCCAGCAAGATGCAAACAACACATCATACAGCAAGGCCTAGCACAATAATAAGTGTCTGAAAGAAGAAACTAAGGGTTTAATCATCAATACATAGGTACAGAGCAAGACAATCTATCATGTATCTGACACTTAGTGTTGTAAGAAATCAGAAAACCAAGACTTTTGATGCTCAAAGCCAAAGAAAGAGCCAGAACCACAACCAAGGGGTCACAAAGACCTGGCAACAGGACAAAGTGAAGAGGAAGATGTCTTTACTTCCTCCCACATGAGCAGTGACTCAAATCAAAAGGACCATCACTTCAATTAAAGAGAGAATTGTGCAATTGCAACAGACATCTAATTAATTCACATACAACACGGGGACAGGTGATGAATGTGTCTAGGTGTGTCAGGTAACTTTATTAATATACATAATTTTTAGAAATAAATAGAGAATCAAGGCTTTTTAAACTCGGCACATATCTTTAGGACACTAGTCCACTGTGCTCCAGCACTGCAATAAACATAAATCTTTTGACCTTAAATTAATTGAAAGATTTTTTGTCTGTCGCACACCTTTAGTGCTTCAATAGGTAAAGCAAAAGCTGCACAGGCAGGTGAGACCAGGCAAAGGAGGACTGCTTCCCACCAGCAAGCAGGGCTTCAGTCACCCCCAGCAAAGTGGGGCTCCATAACACAGAGCAGTGACTTTTGAAAGGCAGATGCCATTACTGCCAGCGACCCCTCTTCCTTCTTCTTCACCAGCTGTTATTGCTGAGCCTGGTATGGGGCATTCCCTGGGTCTATTGCCAGCTGTCCTGACTCTGTCCCTCCAAAATTTTTGTGCACGTCCAGCTCATCCACTGGTTCATGGCTTAAAAGGCACAAAAGGCCTTGTCTGTGCGAGCTCTGCTCAGCAAAAAATAAAACATCTCTTTATTATCAAGACTGCTTACAGAACAAATTTAAAAGCACAGCCCCATACCAGCCACTTTGAGGAAAAGTAACTCATTCTCAATTAAAACCAGCATAATTAAAAAAAAAAATCATTCTGGTAAATAAATTGTACCCTCCTAATTGTAACAAAATTTATTTTCCCCTGTAACAACAACAGCAACAAGAATTTACAGAAAAACAGACAAGGAAATTAAATCCAAAAGTTATGTTAAACATAATTAACGTTGTGACATAAAATGACAAAAGCCAGGAAATTGAAACTTAAGGCTGACACTCTATCTATAATGCTCTCTGTTTTTCCATGACAGGACTTAAAACTAGAGTTATAGCCTTAACTTTAAATTTCCTGTCTGTTGTCAGTTTGTGTCACAACCTTCATTTTCCTTAAATATAGGGTGAGATGATTTGTCTATTCCCCTTTTATTGAAATGAGAATCAACAGTAAAATCAGAACCTTTGAAAATAATTTTGCAAAAAACTTGTGTGAGTTTTAAGTTGTCCATGTCTTGCATTTGACCTTCACCACATGTTTTCTTCAAATGAAAGTTAAAAGTAAATCTTAATTTCCTACTAAATCATGAAAGCAACCATTTTCTGTTTTCAAACACAAGTATTTCATTTATAAACTCAAATAATCAAAATAAATCTCTAGGAGAAAACAGCAAAATCTTTTCTTGTTGGAGAAATTGTTTTTCTTTTTCATAATTGTTATTTATTGCATCTGTAGATCTAGCTCATTATAAATTTATTTTTTGAGGCAGGGCAAATAGCTGATAGTAAATGTCTTTGTGGAGTTTGACATATGACTGCAAATGCTCTGCTTGGCCTTCAGTTTCTTTGTATAAATAAGATCATAACTTTCAAGCAAAAATTATTACTGTTGTAACAATTCAAAGCTGCAGAAGTAGAAGACACATGTTTCTAAATCTCATCAGCCATTTCAAGCTCTACAAAAATTCAAGAATGTGGGTATACTATAGTCTATTTCCTTCAGAGAACTAGAAAAAGCAAGACCAAATTAGTTCCTAACATATATCTTAACATCCTATTTTGTTTTAAAGGCTTATGTTTTTCCCATCTCTTTGTAGGTATTAGGTTAACACAGAGAAATGATATTTTAAAATATAAAGATCATAACTTTGTTGAGCTACATTACAGACTGTATTTACAACTCTTTGGTACAGGTATATATATTTTTTAATAAAATCTCATGAAGATTTTAAGCATATTGAAGCAACCTAATCTTTATTTACTGTTAAAATATTTACTTTCCATTTTAAAAGTAGCATAAAGCATCAAAGCAATACTATTTTCTGTGTAAGAGAAGGAAGTCAGCTGAAGGGATGTTATTAGTTTTAATTCAGCCAGTGAATAGATAGGAAATAGCATATTAGAAATCTCTTTCTGCAAGCCAGTGACATCTCATATGAGGAAGCAGGATTATTTCATATATGATTAAAGAGACACATTTATTCAGTGAATTCATTGGAATTACACCAAGAATCTTCCCTTGGGAATAATTTTACCTGGTGGTGCAGATCATTCTCTGGTATAAATCCCTCAGGCTACTTTGACTTGATTTATGACCTCTAGGAATGAGAGCCATTATTCTATAAGAGCAAAAATTTCGTTCCTCTGGAAGAATTGCCAAGAAAAGCAAAGGATCCTTAATTGTAGTATTTGATAAATTCATATTTTCTCTAAATTTATTTATATAGTCAATCCTTTTTAAATAAACATTTTCTGAATGCCTAAAGAATGTTATACATATTTAAAAGAGTGTCCTACTGCATACAATATGGTGCAATAAATTAAAATATTTCCTTAGGGAGAAAAAAAATCTCTTTGACCTTAAGGCAAATTCATTCATATCAAATCCCTACACATCCAAAGGACTCCTCCACACAAGGTGTGTCTAATAAGAAGGCAGCTTTAACAAGGTGGTCCAGGGTTCACCTACCCCGAGCACACCTAGAGCCAAAGATGAGTCTCTCTGTAAATCACCTCATTACCCAAATGAACATACATGCCATTTGGCCTGGGCCTGGCTCCTGGCTGCTGTATTCCAGGACAGCTTACACTTGCAGAGGAGGATCACAAGCAGAGTGAACGAAGAAATAAATTAATAATAATAAATTAAGGAAACAATGAAGTGCGCTGCGTGTTGGCTCGTTTGTGTCCGCAGTGCAAACTCTGCACTGTGACAGCCATGGGGGAAGGATGAGACTGGCCAGTGCAAACACTGGACCTGCCTCTCGGGCTGCCTGGAGCATCAGTGGGAAAACAGAAACATTAGCAGCTCTCCTCATGCACAGAAATCACCCAAACAAGTTAGCTGGCTTACAAAAGATGGCAGCTCATCTCTTTTGTCTTAAAGGCAGGTCAAGGTGCCAGGCTCAGATGTGGATGATAAAAATCCCACCTTAGGTAACTGAAAATATACTTCTTTTTTTTCACCCCATCCAAATGTAAGTAATTTAAAATTGAACATGCAGCATTTTTGGCTGCTTATCTCATCCTGGTTTTATCTTTCAAAGTCCTATTTTTTGATACATATCATAGGAAGACACTAACTCTTTATCTAAGTACTACCTTTGTGGAAATTGATAGGGGCAGATTAAGCAAATTACTCATTTCAAAGAGAAGTTACAGAGTATGAGAACAGGCTTTCTCCAGTCTGAAAGAGAGTTACCTTTGATTTTGCTTTAAGGCCATAACTGATTTATATGTAAAACCCATGCTTTTTCTCCCTATAGGCTGCTGGTTGGTTGGATAACCTGCTCTTTCACCATTTTTGCAAATCCTGCATGTGCAGTAAAGATTTTTTGGCAATAGTTTAGAGGCTTCCTCCCCCACAACTTCTCATGAACTCCATCTGGCCAGAATGAAGGAATCTAAGTTGAACAGTACATCAAATCCCCGAGTGATATACTCCTAAATCCATTGTTTCTCGTAACGTTTCAAAGAATTATGTTTGAGTAAGGAAATTGAGGGCTTAGTAATGTATCGATAATTAACACAACAGATGTTGTATAAATGTAGGCTTCCACAACATTTCTGTCTAAAAAAGAAGATAAGTATATTAAGCAAGAATAGAAACGTTTTAATGTCACTATTTTAGGGATTTTTAAAAATAGTTTAGTCTTATAAATAGTTGATTTCATGTCTAAAAGGAAAATATCCAACAGTCTTCACAGTCTGCTCTTTGTTTTTTTGGTTTGGTTTGTTTGTTTTTTTTTTTTTAATCTGTCTTATTTTATTTAAGTTCAAAATGAATCCATATTTTCTGTGATTTATTGGGTAACATTGTAAGAAAGGCAAGACAGTAACCTCGGGCAAACCATATGTAGTGAACAGGTTCCAGAGACATTTTATTGCTTTCTACCAGTGGTAGGTTAGCACTGGCAGGCTTCCTTCTGAATAGGTTACAACTGCTATCAGATACATCTGTTCAGCATTTTACTGCAAAGGGAATGTAATGCCAAAACAATGCTGAACTTGGATTGCCCATTTCCTGAGATTACTGCTCTCAAAAAGTTCACATAAAGTCTTTGTCTCTGTAATTTTAACATCTGACAGACAAAATGTGAAACAATATTTTAATTTCATGCATTATTCGTAAACATCTGCAGAAAACATAACTCTAATTAGTATAATCACTATCATCTGCCAGCAGAGAAAAGAGATTCCAGAAATCATCTATGCTGGTTAATTTGCAGGATTGTTGTTGTTATTATTTTATTTTAATGAGGAAAGCCTACTTTACTATGTTCTAACCTTGTCAGTTAGATTTTTATTGTCAATTTTTTATCCTTTTCTAATGGAGAAATCACTTAGATTTTATTTCATAAAGTTTAAGTATTTTCAATAATGTTTACACAGGGATTTTATTTCACAACTGACAGTGTTAATAGAGACTTTTTACTCTGTTTCCAAAAGGCAAGCCTGTGCAGCCTTATTAGATACACCGCAGACTGTTATCAGGTGATGAGACAACAATAACAAAAAAAAAGTTCATAATACAGAAAATCATCACATTAAAAATCATTCTCACTATATTTGTCTTCCTAAATGTTAATGTAGTCTAATATCTATAGATGACCACAACAAGAAGAGGCTACTCTCAGATGTGATGGAGGTGAAGCCTGTAACTTATCAGCATGATAAACGTCAGCTCTGGAACACATCCTCCCACTGCCTTTTTCTTGTTTCCTTTCTGAAGATTCAGTGGTGAAACAGAAAAGTGTTGGGTCCTGTATTCATGGCCCAAATAATTCATGCAATAATTTTTAAGGCCCATATGAATTTTTCCAAAATTAGCTTTGCAAAGCACAGTAAATCTTTGGGGTTTGGCTGTGTGGGTGCCCACTGCTGTGGTACAAGCTCTCCAGTCAACATGGTCAGGTAAATGTTATTCAGTGATACATGCTCAGCCTTGTCACTGGCCATGGTTGGGGACATGGAGCTGTGGAACTTTGTATCTATCAGAGTTTTGTTACTGGCAATGCCCTGCACAAGGGAAATCATGAAATCCCTTCCTTCTCTTGTGCCAACTGCACTTCTCAGCTCCGGGTCACCTGCAAACTTGCTGAGGGTGCTCTGGATATCACTGTGTCATTGATAAGGACATCAAGGAACTCTGAGGGACACCACTCCTCACCAGCCTCAGCCTGGACACAGACACATTGACCACGGTCTCTGGCTGCACCCATCCAGCCAATGTGCAAAATGCTCAGAAAATGAGGTAGAAAACAGTTTAAGAATTATCTGAGCAACAATATCTCTTTCATATTTCTACCTTAATCCCATGACCAAACAGAAGTGAACTGGTGATTGGAGTACAGGAAAAATTACTTGTAGGTAAGGCTGAGTCATTTTTCAAGGCACAATACTCTTGTTTCAGGAGTGCTTTCAATGTTAAATTTAACACTGGAGAACAAGGAACTCCACTCACTTTTACAGAGATGAGAGAAGATTTTTATATTCCTGCCTCCATCAGAGATTGAACATGGCACTTACACTTTTTACCTCTTGTTATTCCTCTGCACCAGGTTTTTCTGGAAGGATAGGAAACATACAACACAGCAAGAAATATCTCATTTATATATTACTGGATATATTTCTTATTAATATCACTTTAATAGTCAAGACTGTGAGGTTTGATGAAGACAGCTCTTATTGGGCTTTCAGAGATACAAGAAGGACCATAACTATTGTTCTTTGAAGTACAACATCTTTTATTCCTATGAAAATTTCCAGCTCACTCTGCTCTAGAGAAGCAAAAAAGAAAAATGTTACATGATGTACTTAGTGTGCCATTCCAATGATAGCAATCAGTCAATTAAGTAAAGGACAGGGTCCAGAAAGTTGTTAAGATTATAGTGACAGAAGAATTCAATAGTTTTCTTTATGGAAATAAATATGCCTGAAGCCAGTATTTATTATCCTAGCCTTATGAAGTGGCTGAGATGATCATTTAATTCATGTCCATCTGTGTTATGTTTTTAAAAGGTGTTTTGCTTGACAAATTGAATCCTTAACACTGATTTAGTTGCTGTAGCATTCGGCAGAACCACTGTAGCTGATCCATCTGAAATAAGGGGTTAGAACACATTCCTTAGAGCAGATTTCTAATGAATTACCATGTATTGACCGATATCTGTTCAAACTCAGAGTAATTTGAATTTCTTTACCACCATGATTATATTTGACTTCTGATTCCGCTATCCAATGGAGTCAAAACTGGAACCATTTTTTTTCCACCAGGTATATAAGTATCACACTCTGAATGAGATAAGTCAATACTTGTTTAATCATGGCCCCTAAAAAGCTCAGGTTCAGTCTACTTCTATTGCAGCTGAAGAAACACCCTGGAAGGAGATTGTTTTTTTCTTTCCTGTGAGAAAATACCTACAAAATCTCCAACTCTAATAACTACTGACAAAATCACAACAAAGCAATTAACACCTTCATCTTTCTAAATCAGTGAAACTCAAAGCTGATATTGAGGGAAGCACATTAAGCAGACATTTAAATCATAAAGAAATCACATGTGTTTAAGCACATACTTTCAATGTTTTTCTGAATGTTTGATTTCTGCATGTCTTGGCCTCAGATTTTCATTAGGTCAGGACCTGCAAATATTTCACAGTCAGTTTTGCACTGCTCAACACAGCTCCTAATCAGTGGAACTCAGCTATATTCTAGTCCAGAGCAACTCTCACTCATAAAGCTGGGATGAAAACCAGACCATGCTGCACTCTGAGCTACACAACTGCTCATAAGTGAAGGGACAGTGACATTGTCCTGCAGTCACACATTAGATGGGAGCAGTAAAACACAGAGGTTACCCTGGATCCAAACCACTCAATGCCATAAGTAGTGACCAAAGCCTAAAAGCAAATAACCCCAAAAGCCTAAAAATGCAACAAATAAACATTACTAGAATGGCTATAATTACATTAGTAACTCACGTGTTACTGTACATTGATTTGTACTGAAAAATATTTAGGTGTGCTACCCTGGCTGCAAATTCTGGGAAATGTACCTTTTGGTTTGCTTGTTTTGTGGGAAATTTAGAAGAGGTTTTATCTTTTGCATCATGAGCTGAAATGCTTTCCACAGCAGCAAAAGACCATTTGGCAATAGCACACTCTCAATTTTAGGTTTAAATGCCGGATCTGTTGAAAGTTCAATCTTGTGTGTTGAGGAAGGAAGTAATAAATTCTATTTATGACCAGGCATGGACCTCGTATCCTATAGGACAGTCTGATTTATTGTATATATTTTTGATTTTTGTCTTTTCATAAACAGTGGTTGTCTTAATGTTAAGCAGAACACTTTGTGAGTGAAACACATCAAGTGATGGGAGACTATTCTAATCTCAGCCACTGGACAAGCTGTTAATAGATGTTCAAATCTGAGTGCAGATACACTGACTTTCCCCTGCTAAGTATAAACCTGTTTGGTATTCTCTGCAGCTGGTGTTACTAGAACGATGTTAATGATAGTTTATCTGCTTCCCACTCTTGCATAGCTCAATTCGTATATTTAAATCAACTATGCCAGAAAGAAAATTATACAATGTATCCCTGGTCAAAAGTTAATCTTCAGTTCTGGCTTCACCCACCTGAACACTGAAAAATATTCCACCCTTTGGTAGATATAACTGCTGTCATAAACTCTCATATAGATGCCTTCATTATTTTCTCAGTCATTGACTTTTATTCCACAACAAAAATGTTTTCTATTTGTGCAAATAAGAGGTTGGTTTTATTGCTTTTCTTTCTCCTCCTCTTTAATAGTAAAAGTAGCTTGCCTTATAGAGTATACTACTCACAGTGATTTGATTTTAATTTTTAATTTCAACAACTCTGAACATTCTCATTAACTCCAAGACCTCTAAGTATTTGATGAAAATTGCCCTCTGTTTCCTCCAGCTCAGTTTTCCTTCTTTCAGTTTCCTCTCTCTTAAGAAACCAGAATTTTCTCACCCACCTCAAAGCCCTGTCACTGACAGGAATCTTCCCACAACAGAATCCCTCTCCAGCATCTCAACCAGCTCTAAACCATCAAATGACAAATTAATAAAAAAAATATTTTTGGCATTAAACTGGATTTTCATGTTTTTATGAGATACTTAATTCTTTCAATAATGTAGTAATGTCATCATTAGTGAATAAAAAATACAGAAGGAATTAATAGAGACCTAATTTTCTGGGTTTCTGATTTTTTGCAGGGCCATTCCAGGTCCAGGACATCACAGAGCTGAACCATCCAAGTGCACAGAAGTGTCTGATGAGGGCTGGGCTTCATAACCATAAACTTCCTCCATTTCAAATTGTGTTGAACTCGGTACGGAACCCAAAACCTTCTACAAAACACCACTGCTTTGACATCCAGCTTGAGTCATGAGGCCAATATCCAAATAAATAAAACAATGGGAAAAGAGATAGACCAATGGTATCAACTCAAACTGTTGGACCAGTGAAATAATTGTCAATCCTCTTCTCAAGGATATCCAGACCCACCTGCTAGTCCCACACCTCCTGTGCAAGCATCCATAGAGAGAGATGAGTGAATCATTAGCACTGCACCACTGATAGCACCTGGAGCTTAAATATCATCATTTAATTCATGACAAAAATGCTACAAATCTGTTACTAAAGTGCTAAAGGTATTTCTCTACAGTATAAACCCAGCAAGTGTTACGTGCCCTATCACGTAGTTAATTTTAATCTCATGCCTGTAGGGTTCCTAAAATTAAAAAAAATTTAAAAATTTAAACAACTGGAAAAGTTTGTGCCATTTACAATTGTCACTTTTATGTAACCCTCCTGCATTCTATTTCAATTTCAACATTGATTACATGCCCAACACACAAGAAAGCTACAGAACTACAACACACAATTTATTTACAAAAGACAAGTATATGGAAATATGTATTTATAGGATAGTAGTTTAGCAAATTTTTGCTTGTTCAGCTTACTGAAATAAATAATATTATGCAATGCAGTGGAAAAAAATTTATTAATTCACCACCATGATTGATTACTGAGAAAAAAGCTAACGAAATAAATAATCACATCCATACTGGTAAATTTTCATGGCAATTTTGCAAGGCTGTATTATGCAGTATTATTAAAACAATTTGTAGTAAATCAATTTGCTATTCCTCCCATTAAATTAAAGTTGACTGAAGCCAAATATTTTCTTGACTTACATGTAATGACATACTGAATGACAAGGACTTAATAATTTTTATATCTATACACCGTCATGTATCTTCTCTATTTATCCACAGTATGCCTTCCAGTGTTGCAAAAGAAATTTGATTTGCCTTCAACTGTAAAATTTGTGTTAAAAACACTATTAGATGTGGATAACAAGCCATAAAGAGAAAAGGAAATGAAAATCTGTTTTTTGGTTATGTATCTCTACTCAAGTAATCTTGAGCAATATAGTTTTTAAAATACTAATTCTTAACTGTTTTTCCCTTCTTTCTCTCAAATATCCATCTCTCTTCTCAAATATAGTATAGTAGCAGATGGTTAATTCAAAATTATTTGGTTTCATCTAAAAATGGAAGAAAATTATTTATTTTAAATTTCATCTTCTCTAAATTCTGGTATTTGCTTTTGGAAAAAACTTTAAAATTTTATTACAATCTTGTATAACCCTAATTAAATAATTGAAGTCAAATATGAGAAAGCTCATGGTAAGCATACGGCAAATAAATACAAAAAACCCCAAATTTATACAAGGATGTAGCATATCAAATAGTTTATCATGAAAATGTATCCTTTGAATGACATTTGGAGTCTGGGACTCTAGCCAAAAGGAAAAGGCTTTTAGGTTATGTTGTTTCAAGATCAAAAGATCAAAAGTTTTTTATAATTTATCAAGTAAGAGCCAACAGATTTACAGTATGGTTTTTCTTGTCCTTTCAACCTTCAAGAAAATATTAAGGCAAAAGACAACAGGAACAGTCTGGAAAAAACGTATGATGTAATAAATATATTAAAGATATCAAAATACATTAGCATATTTATTTTATTGAATTATTTTGTAGATTATTAGAAAATAGGTGGCTCAAGCACACAGTGGTGCCTTGATAATTTATTATGTTTCTATTCAGAGAGGCATGTTTAGGAGTGCTAATGCAGCTAAGTACTTGGAGATAATTAATTTTATGTCTTACAACATTTTTTTTCATCTTAAAAATGGCAACATGAGAAATAAAATTAAATCTACAGATGCATAAAACTCAGTTGTACTTTTGTGGCTTGATTGGACTGCACTTATGCATCCTTTTCATTTTCATACATTGGTTCATGTTGTTATACTCAATGCAAATAAACCACAAATGTAGATTAAGACCCCTTATTCCATCATATGCTTCCAAGATAACTCAAAAATTCATGCTAGCACAGGTAAATAGGGATTTCATTATTTTTGGGGTTCTTTTTTCACACATTTGTTCCTTAGTTCCTTAGACTGAAAAGTGCTCTGTTCAAAGTCTCTATTCCTCCACCCAAAATTTATATATATGCACCTGTGCTAAGTTTAACCTTCTCTCTTAAAGGTTAAACTTTCTTGACAGTGAAGAAATCATCAGCCAGCAAGATTCAACTTCTTTTTAGACACAGTAACAAATTTAAGAGAAGTCTTGGTCTTAAAACAAAAACCAGTAGTTATTGTGGTACCATTTTTAACAATTACAAAAGCTTTCAAAACAATAACTAGGTTAGGAAGAAAAAACTACAAGTAACTTTTTCATGTCAGCACATGTGCTACAGTAGTTTTAAATATATTCTTTTGCTAGTTACCAGCATTTTACTCCCTAACAGCTACAGATGAATTTGTCAGTCAAGAAACATGCTGGTTTCCTTTGCAGCTGATGACAAGGCTCAAGGCTAAAACTGAGAATCAGCAATAGGAGTGATACAAGGGCTGGAGCTTGAACAAAGGGGAACTTGCTGTGACCACTCTGCCATTTCTTGTGAGCACAGGTGATCATGTACCCTGCACAGAGCAAGAATTTGCCATTTCCATTTGGAGGGTTTCAAATGGACAGCTCAGGAACAAGTGGTGTGATCTGACCCCGACTGCCTTGGGGGCTGTGCAAATTTTGCACCCGTGGGGAAGCAGCATGAAACACAGATTTTCTGATGTGTTAAGGTTTTAAGCTCTCAGGTTTGAAGTGTAAATGATGGTCCATGGGAGTGATCAAGGAGATGCTGAATCTTTCATAGACTACTCTGTTTCTACTTTCTCTCTTTCCTGCCCAAACTCCTTGTGTATCTCAAAAGCAGGATGATGGCAACTTCTGTATTTAGAATGAGCATAAAGCACTAATGAGCCCCAATAATATATATTTTGCATATTTTACTTGGATTTATTTTTTTATGCAGGCCTGTATATTTTAAAATAAGATGCTGATCTGAAAAACAAGTTCACAGTGAAGATAATTAAATAGGTTTTTAAACATTAAACCTGTACAGCTCGGTTTGAAAAGGATTTCTCCCTGCAGTACTGTCTTTACCTTGACAGCAGGCTCTAATTCTTCATGTGTCATTGTCATTTATGCTAATGAAATCCCTACTAGTACGTTTGTGCCTTAAATATACGTGTGCAGAAGAAAACACCAGCATACCTGGAATTTTAATTTAGCGATACAGATTAACCCAATTATGCCAGATGATGATGTCAAGCCAGCCTACTAAAAGGACAGGATTTACTTACCCTAAGTCTAGGATGTCAGAAAACACATCTCAGGTTTAGGTTACATTCATTTATGTCCTAGTTCAGACATTTTAAGATGGTATGGCCATTTAATCACGCCTTAGGCTGGTAAAACCAAGGTTTGCAAAATTCAACTCTGTGTTAAAAGATGTGATAGAACTATCAGAACTTTGGCCACTGTTCTTACATTTCTGTTGGAGCAAGAGCAGTCTCTGCAAAAAAAACCCAACAATATGGTTTTGGGTTTTAGTACATTCACAGACTAGGCATCTGAGAGCAAAAGGAAACGAGCTGCAGTGCTGGAGAGCAACTGAGGAGTACTAAAATATTTGGATTTTGCTCAAAATCTCTCTGTGTTCTTTTATATGCTCATGGGAGATCCTATGTCACACTAGAATATAGAGAATAAATATCTGGTCTTGAAACATATCTCCTCCCACATAATAAAAAAAAATATATATATATATATATACACCAGCTGATCTATTTAGTCAAAGAGGAGAAACTTGAAGGAAAAAAGTCACTAAAATTAAAAAAAAAAAAATCACATCCTGCCTTCTTACGTTTTATTTAAATTTTGTTATCTGACACTTCTGTGCTTTACTTGAAAAAAACACCTACTAAACAGAATTGCTAAAGTCCTTTTAGACCTTGTTACAACTTTTTAAATGTCATTCTAAAGGGCAAAAGGCAAACAGGGCTATTGACTAGTGAATGTAGTGCTCTCTCTGTGTCTTTGTTGCTTCGTTTTTAGTCTTTTAATTACAATTCCTCTAGTATCCATATTTAGTATAAACTCAGAACAAGTGATAGATGCACTCACTGGACTTGAAAGAAGCCACAGCCTGAATCAGAGAATCATTCCATGCTCACTCTTTTCATGTTCAAGGGGATGAATCAAACCTAGTAGTAAAATAGACTGGTGGCAGATAGACAGCAAAGGAACTATTCTACCTGAAAACTTAGAAAATACCGACTCATACTAAAATTTAAAATAAAAACAAAAAATAACAAATTATTGACATTTTAAATAATAGTTAAGTTCCATAATGCTAAAAAACAAAACACTCCTCAGGTAATTACTCCACAGGTAATTCTTTATTCTTTTTTACACTTATTTTCTACTATTGAAATGTGTATTTTGACAATGTAGAATAATTCTAAAAAAAAAATAAATATAACCAGTAAGAATTGCTTGGAATTTCCTTTCTATCTAAAAGACATTACTGTGCACAAAAACAAACAAATAAAAAAGACTACTAAAAAAACCTTGATGTTTGACAGAGGAAATCTATGTATATGGTGAGAAGCCTGGTAGATCTTCTAACTTTCTCTTTTATTAAGGTAATGTTCTACTTTTTACTCCTATGTTTTGCTCATTTTTTCCCTTCCAAGGTTCAATTTATCCAAAATTCTAACAGTGACTTTGTGTGTCTGAACTTTTCAGAAGGGGCCAGAGATGGATGATCTTCCAGCCTTCTCTTCCATGTCTGTGCCATGTTTATGCCTAGATCTGAAATCCCATCAAATAGGTTGTAAAAGTCAGGTATCTAAAATTCTAGCAGAAATAAATATATGTATGTATAAAGCAGCTGTGCAGTGTTTAAGGTTAGTTTGTGACCTAATTTAATTAGAAATTTCTCCTATTAGAGCAAATTTTATACGGAATAAGCAAAAAGGAAGGATCTTTCACTAAGTTAGAACCTGACTTTATTTGCCAAGTACCTACCTTTGTGAACAAAGTGAGAAAAACATCCATAAAGGGACTCTGAAACATTTGATCTACTCAAAGAATACTGGCTAGAGAGCAGAGAAACATGTGCCATGGATTACAGAGGAAGCTCTTGTACACTTTAGGTCTCAAAATATAGGTCCAACCTTAGGAAGTGAAGATCTGTACAAAAAACACATGAAAGCTACTTTTATTTGTACAGATTCTGGACTTAATCCTGCTGAGCTGGCAGCTTCAGTTATGACATCCTCCCTACCGAAACAGCTGCTAATTTCCTTCACTTTCCCCCTTCCTTATGAACAAGGTAGATTTCTTTCCCAAAACCCAACATTGTGGTGGATGATATGGATTGACTCTGACAATTCAGTTAGGCTTTGCTCAATCAGGTAAACGGAGGGAAGTCCTTAACATCCTACCCTAATTTTTGAATCTATTGGATGACCTGTAGTTTCTTGTGCCAGTTAGTATTGCACTTCACTGACTTCAACATCTAAGTTTTCCTGTCCATGTATTTTTATTTTCTTTGTTTTGTACAGCCACTAAATCCTTGAGTAAAATCTTTATCTAAGGTGATAATGAGTGAAAGGACAAGTTTTAAAATACACTTAAATAAGATCAGAGGAGATACTTTGAAACATGAATATATCAACTCACAATCATTTACTGAGAGTCTTATGGTATTTTTAATCTCTACAGTCTAATAAAATTAAATCTTGCATATCTATTGGCACAGGACCCAGCAGTAAAAAATTACACTGGACATTGAAGTGTCCTTCCTCCTTTTTACAGATTATAAAGGGGGAAGGGAGGGATCTCCAGTTCTTTAAAAGGAATTACAGAGTTTAAAAACTAAACTCAAACAAACCAGATCTCCAGAGCAGCAACTTCCTCTGGCTGTTTGTCAAAAGTCTGAACAGCTATACAAGGTCAAAATAGTGTAGTAGGAAGGGATTTACTTTTTTTGTGTATATAGGATTGGATGTTTAAGTTCAAGGTCCAGACTTTTTCATTATGTCTGCAGTACCTCTGGCAAAGAAAACAACACATTTTTTTCCACAGTTTATATGACCATGTAGATACATCTCAATAAACTAGTGTTTACAAGCAGGCAGTAAAATACTAGGAAAACAATGTTAATAACTGTCCAGATATCAGATTCTGTATCAAATTCTTAGTTATTACAGCTTGCTGTGGAAACACAGCAGCTTAACTGTTGAGTATTAAACAGTTCGTGACGTGCTATAAATTTCAGATGCATTTATATTACATAGCACTGTGCAAATCATAATCTGAAAGTCAGCTTCATTTGTGCAATGTATGCTTTAGTAGCAGAAAAACAGTTCAAGCATGTGTGTCTTCCTATTTTATAAGGATTTTAAGGGATTATTTAAGTTGAATAAAAAGCAGCTTCTAATGAAATTTGAGCTATAGCATGAAGCAAGGATCACAAGCAATAGCTGAGCTGGCTAAGCACTTAGTAAAACTCTTTCTCAGGTTTATGATCAATTTAAATATTTTTTTTTACCGTTCCATTTGGGAGGGCACAATGCTAAATTGCCTTATGAGGGACATGGAGCAACACTATCAAATAAACCAGTTAACCTGGTTCTGTGTTTAGGGATTTGAATTGACTCAGTCCTCAGCTGCTGATGATTACAATTCACAAACGCTCCAGCCAGCAACGTGTGCTTGTTTCCTTGGGCCTTAGAGAAGGAGCACCTTCCTTCAAGACCAAAGAGACTGGATCCATAAAAAATCTAGTTTCTCTGGGAAGCACAGAGCTGACTAAGCACTGACTTGGCTGGATGTTACCCTAAACAAAGGTAAGCTAAAAAAGGAAAAAAAAAAAATCTATTCAGGAATTGTTCTGCCTGTTGCAGAGATGGGCAGTATAAACGAGTACTTTTCCCTGGCCAGTGTATTCCATCTTCTCCTCTGACAAAATCCTTCAAGTTCTGGAGGAGGAAAAATAAAAAGGAATAATAAAAATTAAAAGAAAGAAAATAATAAGAATAAAGAAAGGAAAAAAAGAAAAGCAGAGTGGTAAACAGAGAGGAAAAAATAAGAAAACCCCAAAATAACTGGGGAAAAAAGAAAAAAACACCAAACAAAATCCATCAGGATTTTTTCTCCATGAGGTGTCAAGGGATCATGAACCACAGATAGGGGAAATTAAAATGTTGCATCAAGATAAGTCAGAAACCAAATTGCCTGCTCCATACAAATATATTTCACCTTTTCTGTGACAAGACAGCAACTAAACTAACTGCTGACTGAAGTAATTAGACAATAACTAATTTATTCACTTAATTTAAACATATTTACCCAAACAGTGATTTAACATTTGCCAAGGCATAAAGGAACAAGACTAGTAAGGCTGGAATTTTAGCATCCACAGAGATGTGAGATAGATGATAAAAGATAACTCTACAACAAAGGTTGGCACCAACCAGAGATAAGCTGTGTTTGGAGACTCCAGCAATTGAAAAGTGAATCCTAGAAAGATGTTCTCCCTTCTGCAGCCCACATCCTCAGCCCAGCTGGGGCAGTTGTACCTTGCAAGGCTTATGTCATTAAAGGAGCACTGACAAAGGATATGCTTTATGATGGACAAAGATCCTGAATATTGCCCCAGGTACAAGATGTGGCCAAAAGATGATCCTAAATAAAATATAGGTTGGCAGTAGTTAGAAGTAGGCTGGTTTATTTATTTTGAAATAGTATCCAGGGCTCTTTACAAGAAATAATATTACAGCACTCAGTAGAGAATTCAGCCTGACAGTTAGATCTGAAACAGACCACAGAAATATATATATTTTTTTAATCCTGTACAAGGCTGACTTTCTGAGATTAACAGACAATTATAGAAAACTGTGCTGTGGAAATTAGCATCCTGCTACTCTGCCACAGATTACCAGTATTACAAGAGAGTCAGGGGAAACTTAAAACCGCAGAGTATTTGGGGTAAAACAAATACCTTTTCTCCTGCTAACGTTGCTGGGAGGCAGAAAGCTCTTGGGACAGACTGCAAACCTGGAGTTAAAAACCTCAACTACAATAGCGAGGTTTGACAGTGCTTGTAAAAAGCAGTAGACAAACACATTGGTTCAAGATGTATTTTGCAATTAGGCAAAAGTATTTTTTCACTGAATGTGTGTGAATATAAAACATTAACTTAACAAAGGGCTGGTTCCTGTGAGTGGAGAAGAATGCACCACCTTCAGATGAATTCCCATCTAGCAACACTTGAGAGGCAGCATGGGGGCTGACCCCTGCTTGAACTCACCCGACCAGGTTGTCAAAGAGGAAAGGCACTGAGAAAATGAGAAGGCAAAGGACTTTAAACTGGTTTGAAAAACAAATGTTTCTCTGGACAGCAAGAACTGTTGAGAAATTCCTTGAGAAATCGAACTCAGATAAAGATCATTGATCACTCTTACAGTTTATAAAAAACCCTAACAGATTCCTAAATTCCACAACGGGGTGTGGACAGATCCAAGTTAAGTCACAAATGTAGATATTTTGGTTGTGCAAACGACCCATCGACAGTGTATTGTGTTCCCACCATTAAACAAGAGTTTGAGACACCTGTCTGGTCATCATTTTCTCCACCATCCATGAACTCCAAAAGCAGCTGGAGGATCTTAAACTGATCCAGGAATTTGACATAGTAAATGACTATAGGAATTACAAGTGGAATTGCACTGTCTGTGACAGCCCAGACCTTATCCCCTCTGAGGTATGACCAAAATAGAAACAAAGATAAGAGTAGCCCCGTAGCCAGAAATACAATGCAATAATTACTATTCAGATAATACTTCTGTTCATGAAGAACCACCTTTAATAAAATTATAGGTCTTATTCATATATTTAACCAGTCTATTTGAGACTTGTTTATTTACCTTATTCAATTTCATCAAGAAAAAATTACGTGTCAGAAGTGTCTACATTACTCACAGCAAAATTCTTCTTCAGCACCCATCACCTTCTTTTGTCATCCTAGCAAGACATTTTCTCAAACAAGTCTGCTTTAGCCTGAAGATTAAGGCTGGTGATGTTCTTCCTGCTGAAATTATCATCATTTTGTGTACTTTGGGCAATACACAAAGTATCACATATTTCTATCGTGCACTTGTATAAGTCTGTGAAAAGCATCTACAAAGTGTAAAATGATTCTTGTGTTCTCAAGCAGAGTTATCACTCCAGCAGTGGCAGATAACACAGCAAGTTGTTAAGGAGACCAGTTTTATTAAGTAACAACATTCTAGTCTGACTTGTTTCATGTTCTTGACAGGCAACCTAAACCTCAAAAGCTTTGCAGCAAATTCCATGGCCACAGACCCTGTGTGGTGATTTCTGGGATTCTTTGAGAAGAAAAACCCCACAAAACAAAAGAAACAGAATTCAGTCAAACTAAGATTTTGGATTCAGCACTAAATTTGACAAAATCCCAAGCAGTATTGTCCCTATAGACCAATAAGAGATCCTACTCTCCTCTCCCTTAGAGTCTCTATCTAGCAGTCCATTATTTCAGATTTGTTTTATATAGGTTAAAGAGATTTGAAATCAGCTACTCCCTTGCAACATATTTGTTTCTGACTAAATTCTACTTTCACTTGCCTCTTACAGTAGATAACACTCATTGACATCAAGGAAGATGTGCCTAAATAGAATATTAGATACAACTTATTCTCATGTCATATAATTAAAATACGGCTCCGTTCTTAGAGCAATTCCTCTACAGGGTAGAGGCATGTCTCTAAGAGAGATCACTTGCCTTTTAGAGTGTTTCTGACAGCAACATGCTGAGACAGGCCAGGGGAACAAGGAGAAATTTGGAGGTTAAAAGCTAAACACACTCCAAAGGCTTGGTGTTTCAAATGGCTAGGCCAAACAGCAAAAAGGCTCTCACCAGACTACGGGAAAACAAGACCAGACTGTTGGCAGTGCTTTTATCTCTGCTCCTGTGCAAGGCCAATTTGATGCCCAGAATTCTCTGTACCTAGCAGAGAACCTTAAAGCCTCATTTTCTTGGGAAGTGCCTGGTTAAATGTCCATGAAATCCAGTGAAGATGTTGCTTGTTGACACTTTTATGCATGGTTTATGCCTTCACATTTAACATCATTTATGGTGGGGTTTTTTACACTTGTTATAGCCACAAATATTTAAACACCTAAATACATTTGGAAACACACAGATGTTTATAAGGACTATATAGACATACCTTATTAAGTGGCAGCTCTGTGGTACAGAGCTTTATCCTTTGCATGCAAATCCCTGGTTGCCGCTGGACTTTTGGCGAGGATGGATCTCTGGAAGTTGCATCTCCTTCCTGCAGGAGGCAAGGTAGCACCAGACAGAGTGACCTGCTAGACAGAGTGATTCTCCTGGATCTACAAAATCCTTTTCACAGGAGAAAAAGACAGCTTTTAATGGGGAAGAAAACTCTTTTAACTCTTTTTCAGTGACAGTGGGCCTCGTAGGAAAATGTGGCAGCACTCATAACAGGGCTATAAAAATCTCCATGGTTAACACATGGAGGGTAGGTCTCTGGTATTTAGTACCTGGACCATATTTTTTTGAAATCACTTGGGACTGAAGACACTGCTGATGTAGACGCCCTACCATGAACCCATATAAAAGCAATACCAAGTTTTCAGTCCAATCATTATTTTGTTCTGTCTAGTGAGAGTTTCATGGAAAACATAGCAGCAATCAAAAGACAAGGACACAGAAGTCCTCCTTTTCTGTTTGAATTTCCCTCTTCCTGGGACAGGACACAAAGTCCTGCACTTGACCTAGAGTCGTTTCATGGAAAGCAAACAAAAGGAAATTAAATCCTTTGAGAATGAAGAGAGCACTGAACCTGTCTTTTACTATGTAAGACAGATGACCATACTGTAATTTTTCTATGACTTTGTTTTGTGAAGAACCCAGTCATAGAGACAGACATTTATTATGCCTTGAGCAGGTCTGTCAGGTAGGTCCTGTTGACAGCCTTCAGAAGTGATAAATTTGCTTTCTGAATAATTCTCAACACCCAGATCCCCCATCTGATCAGGCAGAGCAAAAAGACCAATGGCACTGAGAAAACCTCTCAGTGTTATGAGGAAAGGAAGCAAAAATTTTGGAACAGGTTGACAACAGAGCCCACAAAGTCCTGTTGCATTTGTGCCATTCATTGTAACAGTCTTTAACTTACAAATAGAAGAGTAACTTTCAATTAATAGCAGTTCATTGTGGACATTGACTCTTATGTGGATGGCTATGCATCTTTTATAAAANAAAGAGTAAGTAACTTTCAATTGTGGACATTGACTCTTATGTGGATGGCTATGCATCTTTTATAAAATAAAGACTAAAATCTAGCCTATGGATGTTACGAGCTTAGGCTTGGACCTTAGCCATATTACTAAAATCCCACCTGTGTATTTTTCCAGGAAATTAAAAGAAATAAATAGAGACTAAGCCATAAATCAAACCTGCCCTTGGAAGTGGATGTATGGGATAAGTTTATAGTTCAAATTCTTAAAATTAAAAAAACTCCTCATCTCCTTTCTTTAAAAGTTTTATCAGTTGTTAACTTCTCTGTAAATAAATCTCTCGTGTTTAGTACCTGGACCATATTTTTTTGAAATCACTTGGGACTGAAGACACTGTTGATGTAAACGTCCCCAGCTCACCCCATACAAAAACAATACCAAGGGTTCTGGCAGGTCTTTTGTAGCAACTTACAGTGGTCATTGCAATATAAAAGTGAGCAACTGACTAAACACAGGGGCCACTTGCTGACAGATGATAGGAATAATTTTTCAAGCAAATCTTTGAACAGTGAGTCTTGGAATATAAACTGTCGAGCCTGATTTCATTGACTGACAGTTTTTAGTATTTAAGTACGTAAAGAGCTGTGAAAATTCTTCACTTCATAAGCATTTTGAAAGTGGTTTCTGACATATAAACTTTTGGCAGCAATTTTCAAGGGGGTCATCTAAAATGACTGATATAGTAGTTAGTGTGATGCAGGCATAGCACATTTAACAGTCACTGAGCTTCGAATATGACACAGTGTGATACTAATTGCAGCACTGCCAGCAAGGCATAAAGGAGTTGCTCAGAGTGCTTGACATATACTTTATGACTTTGGTTAAAGAAAGAGGCTTCAACTGGTAAAATCAGGGCATGGTACAATACCTCCATTTCATTTTACACATGAGAAAATGCCATTTACCAGCATGACCAAGACCATTAAAAAAGAAAAATAAGATAAATCCTAACTTATTTTAGCTTTTTTTAGATCCCACGTCACATATATTCTATTCTCAAATGTCACAAAATTATTACAGCATATTGTAGTTTAGGTTTTTTGACACATTATGAAATATGGAAGCTGGAACAGTAAGATTTGGATTCTGGGACCAGCTCTCATGCCAAAAACTCAGTGGTGTGAAGAATTGCTTCTGTTGTCTGTTGTTTTATAATAGTAATGTACATGATTTATACTAGGAGAGACCTTGGCTCTATGGTTTTAATTCAGTTCCACTGACAGATTTTCACTTGAACTGCTCAATGCACATGAACTTAGGGAGTTGGTTTTGTGAGGAGTTTTGCAGCTACAGAAAGGCTAATTGTATTGCACCATGAAATTCTTTCTGGAAGTATTCTTTCTAAAGGGAACCTGGGGAACACCTTCCAACCAGCATTTCTGTACTTTGAAAACATTGTATTGCATTTTATGAAAAAGAATTTAGAAAAAAAGAAATCAAATACTTGCCCAGAGCATTTGTTCAGATTTGGTTTTTTCCTGTCTCACTACTAACAAATTTAGTATTTAAGCCTTTGAGTTCTATTTTAATTTTATGTTTTCTTCAGCTTTTAGTGGGAGCAATACTTCACATCCTAGGTTTATAAATCCTTTTGAAGCCTGATGTTGGTTTGGTTAAGCTAGCAGACCTGAAGGATGCCATGGTGGTAGACAAAGTACAGACTTTGTATCCCTCTGGATTTTTCTCTAATGTTTTTTCTTAATTTTTCATGCTTATGTTTACATTTAGTTGTTTGAGGCTTAATAAAACTGTGACCATTCATCTTTTCTGCTTATTCTTTGATTTTTTTTTCAAGCTACCCTTTCTTTCTGTGCTAAAATCACTCTTCAGTTGGGCTGATCATTTAACATTTACAAAGCATTTGATTACCTTTCAAGCAGAAGCACAAATGCTCGAACCTGTGAAGCAGCAGCTCCAGCCCTTGTTCCTTCTTCCACGTGGACTCTTCTATTTGCCCTGCTGGGAATCTCAGGGGTGGTGCCTGGTGCTGGCTCCCGTGTGTGACCTGCGTGTCCATGGCACGTGTACAGCCCTGGAGTGCAGCTCCAGAGCCTGGCCCCAGGGTCAGGGAGGGAGGCACTTCTCACATTGATAAAGTGGCTGCACATCACAGCAGCATCTGAGTGTTGAAAGGACCTCAGTTTGCTGTTAGGGGATTAAAGCCTTGAAAAGAGATAAGCCAAATACAGCAAAAAAAAAAAGCAAATTTGAACAGGAATTGCATCAAATGGCAAAGAGCAATGGCATAGGCAACAGAATTGTTTTGAAATACCTGCTGCAGGTGTTAATTTATAGAGTCTTTAAGGATTTTTGAAGGATTCATTAATATTCTGCTTGAAATTCACATTTAACAGTGTCCTAATCATCCACGATGGCATTTTTTGCTAGAATTACTACATCTGTGATATGGTGAAGTGTTAACAGACCACATTCTTACCTCTGTTGTTCCTGTCAGTCCTACCCAGAACAAGTCTCTTTGACATTTAAGTTAGCCTGGAGACACTTCTTCATTCCCAGATTTGGAGACATGGCCTTGCTGCATCCCAATGTCCTGCCAGGCAGAGAGCCAGTTTGGCACCAGTCACTCTACATACACACCAATTACTACAGAATAAAATAAAGACAGAAGCCAATAAAACATGCACATGGAATGGAAGACTGGATTCTGGGCCAGAGAGTGAAGAATCAGGACCCCAAACACATGCTCCTGTGAGCTCTTGCATCCAAGTCCAAGCCTTGGTGGTCAGTGATTCTTCAGCCCTTTTTTCCACCAGAAATTAGGAAGCTATGCCCTGCCTTGGCTCTGGATAGGTGACACTTGAGTCCTCTCTGGCTGGCAAGGGAGCAGGTTGTGTGTCTGAACCGAGAGCCTCCCACAGGGTGTAGTGGGTGCTAAGCTCTGGGGCCAGAGCATCTCTGCAGTGCCCAAAAAGATGCTTGCTGTCCAGGCATAAATGAACTTAGAGTTCACTTCACCTGCTAGACAAAGTAATAATATTAAATTATACTTTACAAAGCAAGGAAATTTCTGTTTCAATCTTTAATACATTTAGATCCATGACCAAGGTTTTTGGCATATATAAACATGATTAGACTGGAATACTGCATAATAAATCATTTTTTAATGATGTTTCTGATGAAAAACTGAGCCTATTTGTTCAACAAGGAGCACTCAACCAGTCAGGCACTGTGTAAACAAAATACAAAGGAAGTGGCCCCTCTCTCAAGTGAAATCCCAAAGGAAGATGAGGAAGATGTAGATAGACCACAAAAACCTGAGCTTTAGGGAATTATAAGTCAAAAATAGTGTTTCATACTGTTTTTCCACACACTCTTTAATCGTTATTTTCCAGTCGGTGGAAGATGCTAAAAAAAACCACAATTCTGTTTATTTGAATGTAGAGAAGGATTTATTTTACACTCCAGGGTGATCCATTAGGTTAAGCTGTATTTTAATGATCTGATTTACTCAGACTATTTGAAACACCACGAAGACTTGCCATCCATCCTATTAAGCCCAGTATCCAACATTAGTAGTGGAAGCACATGGATAAGCAAATCAAATGAAAGCTGTGAAGAAAGTTGCACAGAAGCTGCATAAATGAGATCTGTATATCTGCAAGGCTCGTGGGAAGGATGAATTATTTCCAGATTGATTTAATGCAAAGACACAAGCTGAACAAGCTGACTGATTTTTCTCATTTATCAGTTCTCTAGAACTGGTACAATGTTGACTCATTAATTTTCCTAAAGTGATAGACACATGAAGAACAGTGAAAAAAACCAGCTAAGATTAATAAAAAAACCTAGCCATTACTTCAATGCACAGGAAGGCTAGATGGATGATGTTACTCTTGCTAGTACTAACCAAAGTTAACAGCCTAGTCAAAATATTTGAACTTAAATAAGAATGTTTTAGTCAATTGGGTTTATTTTCCTTTCTCAAGAAAGACATACATTTTATGGAAAGAAGGGAGAGAGAAATAATTGTAGTAGTTCTGGAGCCTGAAACAATAAAAAAATTATGCCATGGAATGAATTGAACAAATATGTCTATCAGCCACAATCTCTCATAGATCTAAGTGAGATTTGCAGTGCAGAGAACTTGTAGGATTCTTCAGGAGGCAGACTAGGTAGCTGTCATTATAGAAATCTAAAAGAAAGACCACAATGCTGTGACAAACAATCAAAGCTTGGGACTTACTCAGAAATCAGGCCCGAGTTTTTGCGGACCACTGTATCTGTGCCTTGATTTTCACCAAAAAGCCTCACATCTCATGTACTGTATACAGATACATACACAGAACAACTCAATGATAAAATCATTAACATTTTCAGTTATTTTCCAATCCATCTTTTGGTTCATAACACAGAGAAGGAAGAAAAACATACCATCCTATTGCAGATTCTGGGAGAAGCAACAGAACCTGATGGGAATAGCAAAATCTAACACAGTTACAAATAAAGAGAAACATATTTCTAGTGCAGATTGACTTAGTCATGATCAATCATTATTTCAGACACTCAAATGCTACACAGAAATGTCTTTAGCTTTTATTTTTAGTACTCAGTATAAAAAATAATTTGAGCATTAGCATCCACTACAAATATGCAGAAAATAATCCTTAAAACTCAATATACACATTCCATATGTATTTTTTGTATGTTTTTATAATACAGTAGCTGGTTATTTCTTCCTGAGATTTTCTATATTCTCTTCTGACCTTATTTTTTTTTGAGATGCAGTATTTCCTGACCTTAATTTATCTCAATCTGGGAAAGCATCAGTAAGAAACCACAAAGTAATTACATCTGTGAAAACATCTTTTTTATGTCTATATTTATGCTTTTTTCCACGGATAGTCATATAATATCATATTAGAATTACCCAACTGCATTTACCCAGCTGAGGTTAGGTTATTGATACAAATTTACATTGTTGATTTACACAGATTATAAATTAGTATTTTAGGAATTGTAGGAATTTTACGAAAATATCTGAAGACATAGAGTTGAAACTTTCACCTACTTTTTTTTTCTGTAGTATAATCTGGGGCAATTTTATGCCTACAGAACAAAGAAAATTATATTTTAAAATCACTGTATCTACCATTTTTAAGAAATTAGATGGATTAAAATATTTTCCTTAAAAAAAAAACAATTGTTTTCAGAAGCTGGAGAAACCACAATAAATACAAATTGTCCTTGGAAACAGATTAGCAAATCCAAGTTAGCAAAGTGAACCAAAAAATCTCTTCCAAAACTAGTGGTCAGAACTCCAGGCTGGCCTAGGATACCTCCTATGTGACCAAAGTTTTGAAAATTCTTGGGTGCCTGCCTCACCATCAAGCTTTCCACGGGCAGAAGATGAGCATCTGAAGCCAGTCCCCAAGTGAGTTTTACCCTCTTAATTTTGGGCTGATGGGAGATGCAGTCTTTGTAACAAGAGTGCTCTCAAAGGTCCTAATCTGAAACTGTGGCCTGAAAACCACTAGTTCTAAAATTGATGAAATAATAAAGAAAAAAATCAACAACTGTTTTTTCCCCATGCCCTTAGGGTTAACATGCTTGCTTTTCATTTTGCTTAACAAACCATTATTTTCTTAATCGAGTAGCTAAGCCTGATCCAGTTAAGCTGTTCAGGACTCAGAAAAGAAAAAAACTGTATAAAAATGTCTCTGGTAATGGAACTTTCTTTCAAATATTTACAACAAACAAATACTTTATTTTAAGTACTGAATATTAAGAGTTGGTCTTTAACTAGGCAATGTATCGATAAAACAAAATCCATTTCATTGGTAGCTTCATTTTTTTCTAAATAAAACTAACACTAATGACAAAAAGTACAACTTTAGGCTCCCTTCAAATGATAAACAATGAGGAAAAGATGAAAACATCATGAATTTCTCTTTTTTTTGTTGTTGTTGTTTTGCTTTGAGGGGAAAGAGAGGGCAGTCATCCTGTTCCATATCTGATCCTTTTTCTTGTTTACCTGGCAACAGATCAGTGTAAGAGCTGGTGGGACCAACTCTCTCTGCTACTGCCTGTGCTGCCCAAGAAGGAAGCAATGTCACATCACATCAATAGGTCAGTAACAATTTCTTTATGGAAAACCAGGTTTCCAATCCCACAAAATTACCCCGGGAGAATTCACCGGCCAGATGTCACATCAAGAGTTGCCACAAATGCTGTGCAACAGTCTTTAATCCAAAGTACTTTATCAGTTTCAAAATCAGTACTGATTTATTAGATTTCTCTTTTCATAATATAGAAATATTTCATAAAAGCTTTAACACTGCCTAGGCAACTAGTTTAATGCCATATTAGGAGCTGTATCTCTGGTGACCTGAAGAGTTGTTTTGTTTGGTTGGGGGTTTAAGTTTTATTTCTTTTTGTATTGTGAATGCAGGCAAGCAGATACAGGCACAGACACACAATAATTACGTAGCATTTCATTGAGCTATTGATCTCTGCTCAAAACTCCTATTGATATGCAGGATCAGGTACATCTTTGCCAGATGGGATTTTTCCAGACTAACTCCTCAAAATTTCACAATGTTCTGTGATGGCAATGCTTATCACCTTAATTGAAAAGGTAACAGTGAAATGTCACTGTAAGCTCAGATTTCTTGATCAAATCCTCAACAAGCCAGCCCAGGAAAGAAAGCTGCAAGATTCCTATGTGCCATTACACACAATATCCTTTCCCCATCCTAACACACTCAGAAGGATTACAGAGCAGTGTCTACTCACATGACATTGGCCTGACTCATCAAAACAAAGGAAGATTTTATTTTCATGCCTATTTATTTTGTCTGCCTGTTAAACAGCAACCATCTGTGACAATAAGGAAAACCAGTCCCCTGATCAAAGCACTGAAATACAGTGAGCAGAAAAGTAGCAACATCAAAATGATCACCATGAAGGTCCCCATAATCTAGCATGAACCATCTGTGAATTTTCTGGATTGAAATAAGAGTGGGAATAGATCAGCAGGTGCCTTTAGGCTACAACATAGCTGACAAAAAATAATTGGTCCCTTTAAGTTCACACAACTCCAAACTTCTATTTAAACAGAAGATTTTTCAGCATGTAACTACTGAAATTAACCTTTTTCTAGGTTATTGTGATAGTGGTCTGTTGTGATGACTGCACTCTTATCTTGTCCTCAACATTATTTTCTACTAAATCCCAAAGATGTCAGGAAATAGGAGCTTTCTCCCATAGGTTTCTGCTGTGACCAGAACATGATTTGTGTTGAAACAAAAGACATTGGTTCCCATACCAATGTACCAAATTACCACTCCTGATGTATTGACATTTTTCATTAGTAACACCAGGTGAGGTATTTTGTAAATCAGCCCAGTTTACATTTCCTTCTATAGCCTTCCTCTTTGTCTTTTGAAAGTGGATTTCAGATTTCCAGATTCCCTCTCAGAGTCCTTTGCTTCCTGTCACCAACGACTGGTAATGAAAAATCCAATAACTTATTTCAGTGGCTTATGATAAATTTCAGTATGACCAGCATATCAGTGATAACAAAGAAAATTGTATATGCCAGTATACAATTGTATATTGTATTCTTCAGTCCAGCAGAGAGAGGAAGAGCCACTCCAGGGTATAGTTCCCTATCGTCCCATTCCTTTTGACTGCAATGCAGTTGTTTACATTGTCTGCACAGTACCAGACACAAAAACTGCAGACTCTGAACTCCTCCCTGTGCCCTGATTTACCCCAAGGGAACAGCCAGGCCACGGGAAAACCAAACAAATGATGACAGTCCCGAGGCCAGGATCACCTTCTGCACAGGCAGGATGAATAACTTGACTTCTGAGACTCAGTCTTCAGCACCTCAAGTGAATCAATTCCTCCTTCTCATCACCTCCTAAGGCCTCAGCAAGAAAACATCTTTTCATCTACCAAGGGCCTATAGAGCACCACTGCATTAATGCCACGTGTTTACTGGACAGTGATTTCTGTGTCCATCTGATAAATAATAATTGAAATGAAAACACCATCCATTTAATCATAATTCCTCAGCAGATGATCTGAGCCTTCTTCTTCTAAACTATATTCAAACCACTTTGGGAGACCTAAAGGTGTTTGAGATCTGTGCAATGGGGGAGTACAAATAAAGGAGTTACTCACATTGGAGGAGACCTGGGTATATTGGAAACACGCAGTCCAAGGAAGAGTCAGAACTGTGTATTTGGAAATAGCACATCACAAAACACCAAAGAATTGGCTGCAGATTGCCCAAACTCAGACTGCCTCATATAGAAACAGCCCTGCACATTCAGTTTTGAGGATCTCTGTTTGGGCACAAAGTCCCTCTTGCCAGAGCAAAACAAATATTCAGTAACAGTGCCTCCGTAATTATGAAAGGCTGTTTCAAGTCCTATTATTTAGCCCTTTTCTCAGCTATTACCAACTGCTCCCAAGATCATAAGACTAAGTACAACCTCATTGACACCAGCACAATGAGACACATTCACAGCCACTTAGGTCAGTTCAACAAATAAATAGGAATTGGCTGAATAAATACCATATGCCACTTTATACCTTATTTACTTGCATGTGTGAGCCCAACAATAACTGTTTCCTGGTAAAGTACAAGCCAACAAATGCTTTTTTCCAGATGAAATAAAGCAAACAAAGCAAACTGCTGCTCACATCCATGACCAACACTGAATGTCACCCTGAAAAAGATAATATGTGGAGAATAAACATACAGAGATTTTTTTTTTTCTGAGCCAAATAACCTGGAAAATAAATATTAGCATCTTCTTCTTGAATTGTCGTGTAGAATTTAGACTCTCCTCTTAGCACCCTACCTGCTTCCTGATTTTCAACTGCACAGAGTCAGAAATATTTTCCTGTTTTTTTTCTTTGGAACCGAGAAGCTATGTTGCAGAAATCCCTGGGATAATGATTTTTTTCAGAGATTGAATTGTCTTCCACGTTTAAAAAAGTATTCATTCTGAAGCCAAGATTAGGTCTCAGGCAGGACAGAATTCAAAGGATTCAGTGCTTGCATATCAGTCTGGGGTAGTTTTGTGCTGCTGATCAGATTTTAATTGCCATTAAGATGGCAGATTCTTCCAGCTGGAATTCACAATTTGAAAAGCAGAAAAGTCAATGGTGAAATGGAGCTTCTTAAGTAGGATTGCTAGGTTAAAAAGAAAATTGGTTTGGTTACACCCACATGGAATTATGGATAGTATAGTGAAAATACATTTATTATTAACAACATATCTTTACAAATCTTAATCTTCAGTAAGGTTTTCTGGTTTGTTTGTTTTTTATAACTATCGTATAAATTCTCAAAGTTAAAAATGTATTCATGGATACAAGTGAGATTTCACCCTTGTCTAAAAGCTGTTTCCTTCCATCTTTTTGAACACCTTTTTAACCAGCGTGGATCACATCTGCACTCAGCAGTGACACGGAAACAGAGGCTAAAAGCTCTGGACTAAGAAACAGCGTGGGTTAGCGAACGGCACAGAAACTTACATGGCTGGAGAGTGCTTGAGAAAAACTCAAGCTCCTCTGTGAAAATTGTGAGCTGTGCTTTAACAGCCCAGGTCACTGCCGGCTCTGGCTCAGCTCCGAGGTGTAATCCTCGCCAACAATGCCCCAAAGGCCCTGGAACACCGAGAGGTCAGCTGGGCAGCAAAGGACTTCTACTAACCTAGGAGCTGGCTGAAGGATTTCAGAAACAGGATTGTGCATCTTTTCCTCACACCCGTGTTTGAAAGGAACACCTGCTAATGGAAAGGCAATTGAAAGCTAAAATAGCCAAGGGTTCGCCCTAATATTCCTGAGAGAATATCAGTTTCTGGTTCCTCTCCTTTGAGCAAATAGAGGCAGAGGGAGGGGGTTGTCCTGGGTTTCTTTCCTGTTATCACAGCCCTCTGGACGAGCACAGCTATGGCAGAGGAATAGATCAGCACGTAAAACTGCAGATTGAAAAAGGACAAAGCTGACGTTCCTGATGAGCTGCCCTGGATGCTCCTCAGCGGAGAGCTGCAATTACAGCCTTGCAATCTAAATTCCAGTATGTAACAACATAATCTTTGTTGATTACTACTAATTACATTTCTTTATTCTTTCTCNCCCCCCCCACTTTTTTCACTCCACTTTAAAAGCACACTCAGTATATTTACCTTTTCTGAGTTTCTGGATGGTTGTGAAGCACGGGCCTGAGTCCCACTGCAGCTTCTGCAGCCTTAAAAATCCTCATATGTTCAGATTCTTAAATATTATTATGCTTCTTCTTCCACATTCCTTCAATCCAGTGCATGCAGGTGCGGTATTGCTCATCCTCATCAACTTCTGCAAAAACCTCTGAAAACCATTAATGAAGTATTAGGGGAGCAAAAAAAAAAAAAAA
>VYXF01001937.1:78796-91059 GCA_013397295.1 Polioptila caerulea
AAAAAAAAAATACCAAAATGGATTAAAAAGTAAAAAAAATTGTTTTTTAATCAAACTCTTTATTCTGTGGGCAACTACAGTATGCAACACACTATTAGTTGTGTAAAAAAAAAAAAAAAAATCTTAATATTTAATGTGTGTCGTCACCCCATTCTAATTTCCAAATTACAAAGCTGAAGACTTCTGCTGCTGGTAATTAAATCTTTGCCTGTTATTAACTCAAACACTGATGCCCCATTCATTAGGTTACATAGGTGCAAATTCAGTGGCAGTTTGTCTGCATAAATAAATAAATTATATGTTTTGACATTACTCTGTATCTGGCCTTGATATCCACAGCTGAATGAAAGTCAGGAAAGGGTCCTGATCTCTCCCTGTCTGGAGAATACAAACAGATTGAGAAGTGCATCACCTGCACATGTTACTGCAGCAGCCTTCCCTTTGTTGTCAAACTCGACTCAGATTCATTTCAAAAAATCCAAGTCCAAACCTAATTTCTGGCAGGACCTACAGGATCAAATATGTCTCCTTGGCATTCATTTTCTGCCAGAAAGCCTCAAAAGGACAATGAATGACAGCCAAACTGATTATCAGTTTCAGTGAGTGAAGGTCAGTAAGTGTAACATCTGCCTGGCTGGTACATATTCATGTGCAGCGTTCTGCTCATCCAGAGGTCACAAAAACTCACAGAATGAACAAGATCCCACTGGAGCCCTCTGCTTCCACAGGCATACAGGCACATCATTTTTCACTCATTCAGTAAGATATTTTTAAAAAGAAATGACTGACTGAAGGATTTACATAGGTCAAAACTACTCTGGGTTTGGATTTTATTTTTAGTTTAGGTTTTTTTTTTTCCTTTTTTTGAAAATGCAAAGATAAAGGAGGATGGCTAGCATGGTATAGGAATATTTCTTCTATCTATTATAATCCATTCTGATTCCCTGAGACAAGAAGAATTTCTATAATTGTTAAAGTACCTTTCATATAGGGGAAAAAAAGAAAGGCTGCCTTAAATTTTTGGACTATCATGAGATATAAATTAATTTAGCTCTGTCACTGATAAATGATGAACATACCTGTCCCTTGTTTATAAAAATCTAAGCTTAAAAATGACAGCTTTAAGTCATAAAATTTAATAAGTAACTTCCACCAAAAAAAAACCCTCTAATGCTGTTGGAAGTGCACTGGTTCCTTTGCCATGATCTAAGAGAATTGTCTAATCCCACCACGAAGGACTTAAAAAATCATTATTCCAAAAGCATATTGGAATTGTAGTACTTGAATGAATCCACACCTAAATTTTACAATTTGAAAAGATAATTTTGAATTCAGAAAGACCAAACACAAATGAGCTTCAAAATACATATTATAAAAGCCAGACTCATGGCTCTGGAAAATTGGAAACATGACATCATAGGCATAGAATATTTTATAACAAAAAGAAACACTAACAGAATTAGGTATTTCTTCTGCTGCCACCCATTATAGTTATGTTTTGATTATTTTGGCTTCAAAAAGAATTTTCTTTGTTTAGGACAGTATTCCTGAAGTTATATTCCTATTATATTGTTATCTACTATTAATATTACTATATATTGATATAGTAATATTAATAAAATTCCTATAAATTAATACAGAGAAGGGATATTCCTTAATAATAATAATAATTTTATTAAAGATACAGATTCAGTGCATCAGTACCTTTAACACACCTCAAGAAAATTTGTTTTCATTATTCAAAGGCCCAGGTGAGGATTTTCAGATATAAATCAGGCAATGGAGCTCAAGTGTCTGAGTAAGAACTGCTCTGTCCAAAGTACATTTTCCACCACAACCCTGGGAAGTGGCTGTACAATTCAACCTCCTCAGCACCCACAGGCAGCCTTTCAACATGACAAGAGACAATCCCTGTTATAAACAGGGAAAACTCCAGAGTTCTTATTAAAGGTAGTTTTTCTCAACAGCCTCTTTCTTGAGTTATCACCACAAGTTCCCTTTCCATTTCATGCTTTCCCAGTATACATCAAAACTAGGGAAAATCTTGTATGTCAGCTCAGGACATGGAATGCTTTAGGCTCTTGATGAACTCTGAAAGAGGTAAGACAGCATTATATGTTAATTAAACTCGAGTCTTTAATGGCTAGAAATTTCTCATACTCAAATTTAAAAGAGTGAAACCACAGGAGGAGAATGCCGAGGTGCAATTAGAATATTGCAAAAACAGACTGGGAAAGACATCAGCAAAAGAAGACAGAAGGAGTTGTGTGAGGTCATTCCAGTAGACAGGCTGCAGAAATCAGTTTCCTCAACATGGGAGTCACTTAACTCAAGATGTGCCTGAGGCAACAACAAAAAAAAGTTAAAATCCCTTTCTCAGTCCAATTTTCTATTCTTGCAAGTTGATATTTTCTATTTTTGTGTTATATTAGCTAAACATAAAAGAGCCAAGAGACATCAAAGTGAATCATGGAGGGGAGGTCACAGCTCTGTTTGCTGTAGACAAAGCACAAAAACATAGTAAGAAATATTCTTTCCATGTGCCAAAGAAAATACCTTATTTTCTTAATGTAATTTCACATATACACCACACAGCTTCTGAGTGCTCTGAGAATTAAATGAGAAAGTTTATTCATTAAATAGCTGTAGCTTTCCACCCACAAAGTCCTTAATGCAATATGCAAAATTTCATGAAAATTTTAATTCCAACAGAAGATATTTTTGTTTTCATTTACAGTAAATTACATTAATGGCCTGTTTCTTTAATCTTTATCCTTCAAATAAATTCTTGAGCAGCCTTAATTAATTAGTAAATACTAAATATTTGTTATTAATGATAATTTCCTTGTCATTGTCCTAGATTATATCAACAGTTTATTAGAGCAGGAAATAATGAAGGTCTTGATTCATAGCTGTGTTTGTTATAGTAAATTCTAATTAGCCTATAGATAGTGTGCTCCACTGTTGTAACTGCTTATATAAACATAGCATAGGAGAAAGATGTATGACATAAATAAATGGAGAAATGCAATTGCAGGAGTTATCATGGCTCCAAAACACTTCAGGAACTCTCTGTTTAGCAAGGATTACCCAGCTGGAAGAACAACAAAAGAAGAAAGAGTGACTATATCAGGGGAAGGGAGAGGTAAAAGGAGAGAAAAATGTTCTCAAGTAGAGTGAGGAACAGTTGGGTGAAGGACAGGAAGGAGGAACAGCTGTGAGGAGTTGGGGAATCTTACACCCCAGCAGCACCCTCACCCTACACCTGGTGATTGCTGGTGTTTCCATCCCTACAGCTCAGTAAGAACTCTTCCACCTGAGGAAACATGCTTGTTCTTATGCCAAATATTGGGGGGCTTGAGGGCTGGAAGGGAGCTTTCATGATAAGTCCACATGAGATTTAAGCATGGCCCATCTTGTCATTCATTCCTCAGATAGGAAAAGTTGGCTTGATTCCCCTTCATCCACACTGTTGTGTGCAAAAACCTATTCCAGCCAAGGTTGGGAGCTGACCTGCAAGAGCCAAAAAAGGCTTCAGCTTAATCACAGGCACAGAGAGCATAGCTAGCATAACTAGGCAGGGAGGTGGCTGAACATTTTTTACTGAAAATTTATTATACAGAAAATGGTTTCTTTGCCAATTTTACAGTGAAAAATATGGATTTCTACAAGCCTCTAAAAAGATAATAATTTTATATCAGTGATAATCCATTGGAAAAAAATGCCTTTTATCTCTTTTCATATAAATGTCCATTTTTTAATATTGCTGAAAAAGTGTAACTCCTGAGTAACATGAGTAAAGGCATGGAAGATGTGTTATTGAGCAATGGTCCACTGAAAAATGAGAAAATAGACGAGATCACCACTCTGTTAAATATAAAAAGCCCTCTCCTTCTGCCTGAGAGAAATTGAGGAGTCACAGTCATTTGACAGCTTTCAAAAGCCAGTTTTCTTCCATTATTTGAAATTAGGTTATTAAGCATTTCTTTCCAGAACCATAATTTCAGGGACCAGACTCTATATACTCCCGGTTTAAACCTTTGTGAAAGATCTACTTTTACTTCACAGGCAAAATAAAAATATTTGTTTGGTCACATATTTCTAGGGCTGGAAATTTTTAAATAAAATTCTTTTAAAAAAATTATATACTCCAGCCATTGTTTTCCATCACTGAATTGCTTTGGGAATGTAGCTGTAGGCAGTCAGGGAGGAATTTATTTTTGTCTCACTCAATACTTTTGGGTCAGGTGTACCTGTCCATGTTTGCCAAACAAAACTCCAAATCTTATTTGAACACAGTCTTTATTCTAAAACTCAAGACTTTTGCTCACATGGTTAACTTTAATTACTTCCCAGGAGCTGGGGAGATTACTAGCAGCAGGTTCTCACCTGCTAAGTCATGACCAGCATCGGAGGGAGGTCATGGATCAGATAA
This sequence comes from Polioptila caerulea, assembly GCA_013397295.1. Taxonomy (NCBI): domain Eukaryota; kingdom Metazoa; phylum Chordata; class Aves; order Passeriformes; family Certhiidae; genus Polioptila; species Polioptila caerulea. The sequence continues at coordinate 83,232 of VYXF01001937.1, forward strand.
AATTATTCTGTGTTTGTTTAGGAAATGGGTTTAGATTTCAGTGAGTAACATTTGTAGACATATGAGATTTTGTTCTTAAGTTAATGTGTAGCAAAAAACTCCCTTTACCTTTCAGCTAAAAATATATATAAGGAAAAATTACTCCAAGCTAAGAATTCTGTTAAATCTAAAAGTCTTTAGTTGAGTCATTTATATGCAGTGCATTAGGTCAAACAATTTATTTTTTTATGGTTAATTACAAATTTTGAGGGAAATTGTAAGGCCTTCATATTGTGTGTCTGCTAATAATTACCAGTAATGTGATTAAATTCATGTTTAATGCTTATCTAAATTAGCTCATTAGCTTTATGGATGTTTGAAAACCTCCAAAGACTGAAAAATATTCACTTTTCATTATGGAGCTGATACTGATCTCACAGACTGTGGCTACCATATTCATTACTCTCTGTATACATAGTTCTGTATGGAACATCACTTGTTTCAAACCAATTATTATGCAAATCCCAAGACCTTGCTTGACACTCCCTGGTGACAATGAAACATTGTTTGGCTTAAATAATCATTTGGGAGCCATTTATACCATGAATGAATATTACAGATTTTGTATAGTAAGGAACTATATTTTCTTTCGTCAGAGAGCAACAGGAAATAACAAACATCACTCTGAAGAATAATTTTAGTTCCCCTACAAATAAATTCTGGTGCCTTAATGTCTTTTTCTGGAGTATGTCTTGATAGATGAAAATAAAAAATTGCCCTAAGTTAATCTTGTTTATGCTTCTTATTTTTCTTATAATGAGAAACTTCTTAACATGGACTGATTTCAGTGACATTAACTTCGCTCAAGTTTGTTGCATTCCATTCCCCTAAAAAAGAAAACAATAAGCAAAATATTATCTAAATCAATAGTCATAAAAATAAAATTAATTCATAAAGCAACTTACATCTTGTAAAACCATAGAAAGGGCATGGTTACAAAACAATATTATAAAACTGCTTTTATGAGGATGTGCAATTAAATACATATATAACTAAAATTATGGGTGATGTTAAAAATGTATTGGTTTCATTTTGCTTCTTTTAATGTAACAATGTGGGTTTTATTCTGCCATTTTGAAGATAATCTGATTTTTTTTTCTCAACTTGCATGTTGTCAAAGTTTAATCTGCTCATGAAATCCAATCTTTAGCCCACAATCTCCTTAGAGTTTCTTTGGAGCATTTGCTTAGAGGATAAATTTAGCATCATACATTATTTTCCAACATATTTTTTTTTAAATAAATTTTGTATCATGCATATTGTAACACGATTTTTTCATAATATACTGAGTACTTTCTTATAAAAAAAAAAAATAAAGCAACGTCATGGCATTCATTAAAGCTACAAATTAAGATATAATTAAGTAGATTCCTGCTGGCAAAGCACTGTGACAAATTGATAGAGGAAAGCTTTTTCCTCTAACTTCTCCATAGTCAGGAGAACATTAGCTGTATTAATAGCACTATAGTAAAATATCTAGCTGTGTAAAACTGTCATTATTCAGAACTGCTGACACATGAGTCTGTTTTTATATAAGCCTCTAAACTTTTATTTGCTTATCCCCTCCTCCAGCCAATTCTACTCATTCAATGAAAAAAATGGAGTAACTAGTTCTGAAACCCTTACTGAAGTAAAAAGAACTGCTAAATCTTTCCCCCTTTATTATCACTGATTTCCACATTTCAATATTTTTTCTTCAGAATAGATGTTGTAGGCTGCATTTATTTAATAGCCTGAATCATTTCAGAGCCAAAAAACCACCCAAAAATCCTGTAGTGAAGTAGAACTGACTTTGTCATCTAATAATCATTGTACTTCCAGCCATTATAATTGAAACATAATCTGTATAATAATGCGAAAACAAAAAAAAATTAATCAAAATTACTCCTCTAGCTGATGGAGGCAATTTGTCTTTGGTAAATTTCAAAATCAGTAAATTTTAAATCCAGAACTATATTCCCTCTACGACAATCCTCTTTCCCAAGTGAGCATTAAACCCTTCCTGTAAGGCTTCCTGTTGTTGGGAAGGAGGTCACCAGTACTCCAGGATACTTCATATTTGACAACCAGGAGTAGCCTCTTAATTGTCTTTAAAACACTTCATTTTAGAAGCTATGATTATTTCAGGAATTAGTGAAATTTACATCAGTATCTTCTTGTCCCTCCCTGCAATATGGAATTTTATAAAATGTAAAAACTGTGATCCTGTGATGTTTCCCTGGCAAGGATAATCTCTATCTGTAGTAAAATGTTCTCAAGCAGTAGAGCATTCATGGTACCCAAACTTCTCCCCAAGGACAAGAGTCCATCTATTTTATTTCCAGGTTCAATTTTCACTGTAAGTGGCTTGGGTTTTGCTATTTATACAATGTGTTCATTTATAAATTAGAAATAGTGTATATATGTTATCTTTCTAATAAGTTATTCCAAGCCATTCCATTTGTAGGGTTGTGCAGACAGGAAAACACATAAATAAAAATAATGTATTCTGCATGGGAGGTAAAGCATATTGCTCTCACTCAAGCCTGCATTTGTATTTGGAGGGAATCACAGAATATTTTGGGTTGGAAGGGACCTTTAAAGGTCACCTCATCCAACACCTTTCAATGAGCAGGGACATTTCCTCAGAGCAATGCCCAGCCTGACCTTGAATTTTTCCAGGAAAAGGGCATCTGGGCAACCTGTGTCAGTTTCTTCACTCTCAGTGTGAAACATTTCTTCCTAATATCTAGTCTAAATCAATGCTCTGTTAGTCTGAAAACATTACAACTTGTGCTATTACAACAGGCCCAGCTTAAACACCCATTCCCATCTTTCTTATAAATCCCCTTCAAACATTTAAAGGCCACAGTGTTTTGGAGGTTGAAGAATTATTTCAGCTACAAGAAGACACCTAATTTTTCATTAACCAATAGCATTTTTTAAGAAAAAATAAGTTTGGCTTCTTCTTGACTGAAGCACACATATCATGGTGTTGGGGAAAATTACTTGGTCTAGGTGAGGGGAGGAATATGTTTCCCAATATATTACATATATATATGATACATATATATGTCATATATAAATATATCTCCAAGGGAAATATCCTTGGATTGAACTTAGAATACAAAGATATTCAATATATGTTTCAAAATACCAGGAAAATACATGGAGACACAAGTTCAATATTAAAATATAGAAAACCAAAGTCTTTCAACTCATTTCACAAAGCTGACATCAAAAAAATTGTGTTTGTTTTAAATGCTCTACCCGAAGAACAATGTTAATGAAAGATTAATTGTTTTAATAAATCTTTAGATTTTTCTGAGAAAAGTGAATTTTAATTTCTTGTCCTCTCTGAAAATAATGAATCTTTTGAAAAATTAGTTTCTGGATAGATTACAATTTCACTATTCAAAAACCTCAATGACTTTAACCTTCAAAGATAAATATTTTTTCCTGAGAGATCTTAATAGCATTTTCTGAAAATCGTTCATTGTATAAACTGGTAATATAAGTTTGGATTGTCTGGCTTATTTCCTTACTTATAAAGCACTATACTTCTATTGTCAAAACAAGATTGTAAAGGGATATGTTCTCAAGGCTGACTCCTCTAGTTAGTTTTCAATTCCATTAGCATTCATGATAGGCACATTTGTACCAAGCTGCCAGAGAACTCAAAGAGCATTTCCTGCTGTTACCAGGAAGAATATTTATCTTCTCACCATACTGAAACCCCGAGTTTACCTATTGAATGGAATATCCTGCTCTCACCTCTAAAGCTTAGTCACCTTCTAGACACCTTCACTGCAAAATGAGACCCCAGGGTCACATTTCAGTAATCAATGTGCAGTAATTCATGGAAATAATGGACAGCAGGTACATATATTTTAATAGCAGAGAAAGGTTTAAGTTATTTTTAACTATATCTGAAAGTAACATTTGTAATTGACAATTTTTTAAACATCTCTCAGAACACTAATATGTTAAATATCAAGTAGATGCTTTTTGTTTTTTTCAGGAGACAGCCACATCATAATTCTATGCAAATTATCAGATTTAGGGAGGACACTTGAGTTGTGAATCTAAATCATAGGTGAGTAAATCCTATGAAAAGGGTTCAGTCTTATACAGGAGAATATATAGAAAGAATCAATACATAAAACTCCCTTAATTTTGCATCATTATACAGGTGTAATATATACATTATTCTAAACATCATATGGAAACTAGGAAAAATATTTATGCTTTTATGTAAAAAGGGTTTCACTATAGATGACAAAAATATTTAGAAAAAAAGTTTGCTGTGTTAACTGCTTTCACTTCTGCAAATATGATTGTAGGAGAAAACAAGAGAACTCAGAAATGTCACACTCTACCTGAATAGCTGGTGGCTATTTGGCTCCAAGCTGGCGTGCATTAACAGAGCCCAAAGATGTTGGGAGGATGCAGCTATTCATTTGAAATTCAAAATGCCTGCATAACACTATCACTCTCTGAGAAATACAACCTGTTATAATAAAATATCATTAATTAATGACTTATAGTTTAGAAGTGCTGATTAATAAGCCCTCTGTCTAAAAAGACCAAATCATATTGTGATAGTTAATAATTTACAGAAAATATAAGAGACTGTACATGTGAGTACATCATTTAGCCCTTCTTTAGCACTAAGAGGAATCAGTGCTTTCATTTATTCATCATCAAATTAGGGCAGGTACCAGAAATTCTGATGTCTCAGTACAATTGATTTGTGTATTTATATGAATAACATCTGCACAGCAAGCATATCAATAATGGATGTGCCAAGCAAAACAGAACCCAGTCTGCTATGGTAACCTTAGAAGTAGTCATTTCATCTGCTTTGACTCTCATGTCTAGCTCTGGATCTGAAGTACAGACACAAGTATTCTCTTTTCCATCAGCAGAAGGGAAAGCACCACAATCCTACGGTGCACTTTATGTCATCCTGCCACAGAGAGACAACCTGCTGGGAATAATTGGAAATGCATAGGAAAGCTGCCTCAGCCTCACAGCACTGCTGAGCCTGTCCTCCTAATGCCAGCAAATATGCTGCTGGCAATCCTCCACATTTAGCAAAAGGAAAAAAAAGAAAAAAGATACCCTTTGGATGCTGACACACTGTGATATGAAACAGAATAGCAGAAACAAGCCATACACTTACACCAGTTGCTTCAAACTTGTCAAGCTGTTACTTTCTTCACAAGCAATATCATTTTACCTAGCAGAAATATGATAAATGGGATAAAAAGGAAACAATGGTATGCTTACTGGTGATTTTCTTATATTATCTGCATCTCCAAGGATTTTGAGAAATTAATATCCAAATGAAAGGGATAATAACAGTCTCGTTTGGAAAAGCTGAATTTTGCACTAGGTCTCACAGCCCTTTGGGTGCTAAAGAGACAGGAGTGGTTGTTGTTAACAAATAAAATGGTTTTGGGTGGGAGCTATCAAAAGAAAAATAAGATTGGTAACTGGGGTGAAAAATGGAAGCTAACTCAGAAAAGATCCATGGATCTGGTAAATAGGGTGGGGAATAGCAATTGAGAAAGCATAAGATCAGGTTACGTTTTAAGTTTGAAACAATAATTGAACAAGACCATAGGGCAGGAAAGAAAAGGAAGCAAAATGAAGTTCTATCAAGACAAGGAGGCTTTGCAAAAACCTTGAACAAGGACTGAGATGCAGAACTTGAAAGAGGTGTGTACAAACTGAAGAGCAAAAAAAAGGAACCTTCTGATGAACTTCGTGAACCTGGAGCTGCAGAAGCAAAGTTACATAAAAAGGAAGAAGAGTATAAAAGTTATTAACACACCAATTTTCTATGCAATACATTTTGGCTTTATTACAGGATTTTAGATGTGCAGCCACCAGAACATCCACTTAAAATGCTTCAAAGTCATGCTTACTGTAGCATTTGCCTAAAGCTATCAGCAAATATTTATGAAATGCACCAGCTGAGGTAGCAAACATCCATATAATGGCTTTAGCATGTTCCAGCCATGCAGGTGACCTATGAAATGTCCCTTCTTGGTTTTCATTTGCCTTTTTTAATAGACTCATGAAACTGAACCCTCTCCATGAAACGTAGGGTGTTTCTAAAAAAAAAAAAAAAAAAAAAGGTTGTGGTTTGACCCCAGCCAGCAACCCAGCACCACCCAGCTACTCACTCACACCCTCCTAACTGGGATGAGGGAGAGACTTGGAAGAAAAGAAGTGAGAACATCCACAGGCTGAGATAAAGACAGCTCAGCGAGTTAGACAAAAACCAGGCATGCAAGCAAAGTGAAACAAGGAATTCATTCACCACTTCCCATGGGCAGGGAGCTGTTCAGCATCCATAAGAAAGCAGGGCTCCATCACACATAGTTATGACTTGGGAGCGCAGACAACATCACTGCCAACACCCTTCCCTTCCTCCTTCTCTCCCCTGCTTTATATACTGGGCATGATGTCATGGGGTGAGGAGTATCCCTTTGGAAAATACCACCTCCTTTTTGCTCACAATCCTTGCTCTCAAGAACAATTCTAGGCATGTAATTCATTTTAAGCATAGTATTCCAGTGGGACAGGCCTCATGCAGGAATTTATTCATGTTCATATTTTCAGGATCAGGCTAAAAACGCAGATGCTTCAGAATAAATTCTCGCTGTAATAGCAGAAGAGTTAAAGGTGGCAAAGAGAGCTGCTGCATGAGCAGTCCAACAGCCTCCCTCTAGTTTGGAGAGGGTGACAGTGTAGATGACAACAGCACTGTCCCCATCAGTCACTCACTGCCAAGCTGCCTTTATACATGTCAGTGGTTAGAGACCAGCTCCCTTACCTTCTGTACAGGCAAAAGTCCAGAAAGCAGAACCTGATTATTGTGCTAAGTTTTTTTCACCACTGTTTGTCCTTCAGTCAAGATTGCATGTCTTCATCAAGGAATAAAAACTTGTCCCCTTGTTCTCTCTCTCAGCTTGTTTTATTTTGTTTTGCAGTTAAGAATGTTCCATTTGAATAAATTTCCCTCATCATTGGTTGCAACCAAACTGTTCCAACCCTGATAACTTCACCAGAACACCTTCTTCAGCAATTATTTAAAATATCAATAGTCTATTTTTTTATTGTTACAGTATGGTTTGGGGATTTTTTTACTGAATATATTATTCCAAGTAGTTATGATTGGTAATAGGCAGAGCACTTGGTGTTGTGCAGAACCCTCAAAAAACACACAAAACGTATTAGAATCTATCAGATTTAGCTGCAGAGATCTATAATCTGAAGAATTACAAAGTTCCAACTTCAGCAAAGCAAAATCAAATAGTACAAAGAAGGTACAACTGCAATAACTCATCACAAAGGGGATCCTTATGGCTATCAACAGATACAGTTAGATGCAATAAATAAAAAATTAACAGAGAGTGAAAAATTTTAAAATAATTTTTAAGTATTACATTTTGGTTGTTCATTCATCTTTTACATTTTAATATCAAGATTGAAAGATGATTTACATTACATTTAACATAAAATTATTAGATTATAAGTAGCCCAAACTCTTCTCATAGTAACATATTAGTAATATTAGCCACTTAGATTTTACTGGCACATGGTATGTCAATACAAAAATAACCTTTTCCACTTCTCCTCCACTGAATCTTTCATGTTTTCCTCCCATTTTACCTGCTTCTAATCCCAATTTAAATATTCTCCCACTCTTATTTCATGTCCGCCCCCCCCAGGGATAGAAACATATGCCTACAATTTCAGCTACTGAAAAACAAACAAACAAACAAACAAAAACAAA
>VYXF01001937.1:91101-117664 GCA_013397295.1 Polioptila caerulea
CCCCCCCCCCCCCCAAAAAAAAAACCCCACAACAATGAAGACTCCTCAGTATTTCACAGGTAAAAACCTCAACTGGCTATTTTTGGTCAATTTAGATCTTTCAGCTTTCCAGCTACTGCAAATGTCATGCATCAAACCAAAGACTGCGTTTAATGTAAGAACAGTCACAGTTATTACTCACAACATTATAAGGTGGGCAGAATTGAAGAGCCACTGTCTAAAATTTACTTTTATTCCAGTCTTACCGTTTAAAAGGAAAAACAACTTAGAAGTTAAAGGTGCTTACAGAGCAAATGCACATCAGAGTGATGTGGGTGCAGGACACCCTCAGTGAGACCAAGCACTGCAGTCTTGAAGTCCACTTCCCCAACACAAGTCTAAGGTCAAAGTCAGTTCAGGAAGTGAGGTCAGATTTTTATATTCTCCTGCCTTTACAGGCCAGAGGAGACCTGGGCCTTCCACTCACATGGCCTGGATTCACCTCTGCTTCAGGGCACTAGACACAAACATATTACTATTCCTTTCTCCCTAACTCTGCAGGCAGCAAGTCATGCTAAAATTCTCATTTTTTAAGCTATAATTTAAAAAAAAAAAATTCTATAGGTTTCTATCCAACCTGCTCCATGCAAAAAGGTTCTGAAATTTTTTAATCTCCCCTTTTCAAGTATTAGTATTAATGTTTTTTAGGGTATGTGTTTCAAGGAACTGAGATTCAGGCAAATTCAGGTAGTTGAGAATGAGTCATATCCTAGGCACATAAATAAAAACCAGTTTTCCTAAGCTAATCAATCTGTCTACAAATCTTGTCTTCAGCATGACATTTTTGGAGGCAAAAAAAGAAGTGTTTCCTACCTAACAAAAGTATTTTGCACAGAGGAGCACTCCAATTCCTTTATCTCCCATAAAATACACTTTTAATACTCAGTAGCACAGTCATTTAGATCAGCAAAAATTGCATATGTAGTTCCCCTCATTTCATAAATGTCCTGTGCTACATCATTTAACAATATGACAAGAAATAGGAACTATTTCACCACAAATATAATCAATAAGATTCACTATATTACCCAACTATGAACACTTGTGAATATAAGTATTCAAAATTGCTCATTTGAAAAAGAAAAGCCAATAGGTTTGAGGAGGAAATTGTCTAGTACAAGACAATATCACAGGTCTATAGAAACACCTCTGCCCCTGAAAATAGAGGAGATAGGGAAAAGAAAATAATTGAAACTCTTTTAACAATGCAGTTTAATGACTCAGGTTATCTATTCCAGTTTCCTCTGGGTATTCACTATTTCAAACCAGGCTTTCTTTCTGTTCAAGAAACGTTGAAGCACGACAACTTTTAGCCTTTTCTTACTGTTTCATTTTGGTCTAAGAAGTCAAAATGGATACTTGAAGATTCTGATCAATCTATTTGAAAAGATACTTCATCAAGCTGTTAGTAAAGAGAATAACTTAGATCTTGCTGATCAGTGAAATTTTACTTTATGTTTTCTCCATCTACTTTTATGAAAAAATTTTAAAATAGATTTCTCATTAAATAAGTCTAACCAATTAATTTCCTATTATTATATATTTACTTCTTTAACAATTATTAATAAGATTTCTGAGGCTTCTTTTCTCCAGACACCATAAATAAACTAAACAATTTCAGAGGAACATGAAAGTTGATTTCACATCTTAGTGTCTGAGTGTTCATCTTCAAGAAAGTTACTTGACCAGAATAAAAAGAAATCTACATTTAAAAGTTTTTTACACTGCATCTGAAAAAATGCAAGCAGAACCAGCCTTATTTCTTACCAGTGACTGACTTTGCTGCTGAATAGACTCCTTATTTCTCTGCTTCATTAAAAGCAGAATATTCACTGGTGTAGAGACCTGTTTCTGAGAATAATCTCATTTAATTCCTGACACAAATTCTACCCTGTTTTCTAACCACAAGATAAACTTGGATCCATGATCCTCATAGGTATTCAATTTAATGAATCAAAGACTTGGCATCATTTATCATTCACCTGAGAAGAAGAAAACCAATGTAGCTCAAGAATTTACATTAAAAAAAAAATATATATATATATTTGTAATGATCACAGCTGGTAAATACCACTGCATTGTAAAAAGGAGGAGATAGCTGAAAATTTCAAAAATTATGAACATAAATCAAATAGAGATCCAGAAGGACTACCAGAATATATTGTTGGTCAAGAAAGGCTGTGTAAAATTCTGGGTTTTAGTATACATACATTTTTTTTAACCATTTTTAATGACAGCTGCAGATGTATTGAAAAGAGAGGTTTCCTTACAAGGATGTTCTGTAAAAGTCAGTCTTTACTGGTCAAAAAGGTTGGTCAGTGCACTTAAGACTAAGAAACCTTGTATGTGGCCCAAAATATTTGCTTCCCATGTGTTTACAAGAGTGTCTTTGCTTTATGTGCATAAGGAGTGATACTGGCACAGCAAGGAGACACAGCAGAGAAGACACACCACCATCAACACTTTTGTTTTATGACCTAAATACATTATCTTTAAAATAATATCCTCATAAATATGAGTAATTTAAAAGCAGTTATCCAAACATTTCTTTTTTAAAAGATCTCTCAATAGCAAAGGTTTCATTCTCTATTATAATTCTCAGTCTACTTTATTATCCCAAGACAGAGAGGCCATATAATTAAATTAACTGTGACTTTGCAACTAATTTTCAGATTTTCAAAAACCATATGGTACCTTTCATGGGACATTTAATCTGCTCATTCATTAAAAACTTTGACCCCACAAGTATTTTTCTCAGTTCAATTAAAAATCTATTAGAATATTAGTTCATTCATCAGTGTCATGTAATCATCACTACTCAACACAAGACAAGCATAATGAGTGAAAACTGAATAAACCTTAACATTAATTTCAATAACCCAATGTAAAGTCTTGGAATTGAATGTTTTACACTTTCTTCTTTTCAGATTTCAAACATTTATCACTGTTTTCATCTTCCTGAGAAGGAATCTGTTCCATAACCTCACCAAAAATTCCCAAGCCTGTAGAAAAACATAGGTGAATATTTGAAGCTAGACATTATGCTGGAGTGGAATGCTCTCATATGTGTTTACACCACCACTTGGATTTGCCCCTGTTTTGCTTTTACCTACCACTTTCAAATGTCCAGGGGCTGACTACACCAAGTTTTATTCTCTCTCCTTCTCTCTGCCATCTCCCATGTCATTGCTCTGTGGCCACCATGCAAGAACACATATTGGTTTCATAATATCTCTTTTAATTAGATTATCTTATAATAAGGTAAGAGACTAAGAATACAAAATCCAAAAAGACCCAATCTAAGAAATGGGAATTTTTGCCGATTAGGTGTATATAATGCCTTGCAGTGCCAGACCTCTGCAAACATAAGGCAAAAAAGGATGGAGACAGAAAGGATCTCTCTCTGGAGCCTCCAGACCAGACCAAATAAAAGCTGCACTTCCCAAGAAACCTGCAAGGGACAGAAAAGTGACCAAGGCTTATGGGAGATGCAGTGTGGGAGAATAGGAAACCACGACCTTTCCTTTCTTTCCTCCTTCACCATCATGCTTTGAGTTATCTCCCCTCTCTTGTAGTGGCACATTGTTATCAATCTTTGCTGCTAATTTATGATAAGTTTTTTAATAACCTTGCTTCCTCTCCTTTTTCTCCTCACTCATCATTACTGCTGTTTGATACCTCCTTATTCATGCACAGAGGAGGTTTTTAGGATCACTGCCTCCCTGATTCCCTTCAAAAGAAATCGCATTGTCCTGCTGCATTCAAGTTTCAGATTCAATGTTCCCCTTTTTGTCACTTTTATTTTCATTTCAGGGGCCAAAACACTCTAACAGCCTTGTAGCTTTTGTTTTTGTATGTACAACATCTCAAAACTCATATAGAGAGTCATGGATAAAACTTTTATATAATGACAGAGTTTAAAATTTCTATCTTTAATGTGTCTCAGACTTAATAACCTGCAAGTAAAAAAAACTTTTGTCAAAATTTAAACTATTGTAAAACTACTTCCTAGATTTACATTTAGACAGTGAATAATACTCAAAGTAAATAATACCATGTCTGATAGATATTCTTCTAATCTAGATAACATTTGGAGTATGTAAATTATTATCCCACATGGAAAGGGATTTGAACACTGAGCAAAAAAAAGCTTAAAGTGTTTCAGAAATTATTAACAGTGATCAGCCATAGAAAATTCCAGAACTAATACTGCATTGATTTTATGATTATTTCTATGGAGTTAATATGAAATTTAAAACACTTTTTTTAGAGTAGAGTTGTGCTACTGCTAGTTTGCATGAGTCAGTTTTTTCTGCCATTTTCTGTTTAGCTTTTGGTAATAAATTTCAGTGGATTTATCTGAAAAAGACGTTTCAACAGATTTGAAGGGTTACAAGAAATATGTTTCAAAGACAAGGTTCAGCACACTGTAATATTTGCTAACTCCCCATAATATCTATTGAAAATGTCCCTTTTTAAGAGCATTAAAGAAAGCACAGTGAGATTTTTTAAAATAGAAAATATAGTGAGATTTTTCTTAGAAATTGTTTTCTAATTTTCTGTTATTTTCAACTGTATACATTTAGGAGTGCATAGGAAAGGTAAAGTCCAGCCAAGAAAAAAAAACCAAAAAACAAGAAACAAAAAACAAGCACCTGTACATAACTCTACATGTAGCAAGATGGATTGCAACAGTTTTCTAGAGATGCTCTTCTTAAGGTTTTTTATTCCTGGGGTATAGAAACATTTATGAAGAGACTTATGATAATTAGGCACCAGATTGTAAAAAATAAAGTGAATGAATTAGATTGATAAAAACATTATCAGGTGAAATAACATCTAATATGTAGAAATCTTCCACTCAAATTTTCTTCAGTTAGCACGCTGCAAAAACAAACAAAAAAGCCATAATTTGCAAAAAATAATATGCATAATACATTGAATAATTTTGCTTTTAATACAAAATAAAACATGCATATGACGTGTGACTGCACTTTTGCGCATTATAAAAAATTTCTATTTAGTACAGCAATGCTATTTAAGCTTTTTTTCATTGAAATACCTGGAACAAACCCCAGAAACACACAAAGTTACCCAGTGTCAGTCTGTATGGACTCTTACTTCCCTGCAAAAGTTGTAAATTTTTTACACCAATAGCCAAATTCTTGTTTTTCCTACCATAGGGAAAACAAACTAAATCTGTTTGAATTGTTTTTTAAACTGCTTTATACTTCTTACTCTAAATAATGCAAGTGACAATGTTCATCATCCTGAAAGATATCACGATTTCTGTAAATTGAATATATATTATGCCTCCAAGAATTGTCAAGAGATAGATAATATATCCTTAAAATATCATGAAGATAAACCAACTTTAGTTAGGGAAATAGTTGATAAACGTTTCAGTAGGAGTTTCATCACAGAATGCACCACGAGTTGAATATAAAGGAAGTGCAACAATGGGTGCAAAATATTGATTTTTTTATCTTCCAGTCTAGTAGAGGCATACTTGTTTGGCCCCACTAATATATATTAAAGGAAAAGGCAGTGTGTCCTTATAGCTACCTTAAAAAGGGTAATGATTCTGAAACATCAGAAACAAAGGAAATACTAAAATGGAGAGAGCAAAATTGGAAGGCAGGGAGGACAAAACCACATTTAGCTCTGGCAAGTTATCTGCAGCCAGCAAGGAGTCACTGCCAGCTGGCCATCAGCTGTGGGTGGAAATATGTTCTAGCAACTGTTCTGGGTGGTTTCATCCCAAAACAGTGTCTTCTGAAAAAGTGCCTGTCTTGGGAAGAACCATATGCACATCTGTCAAAGTCTAGTCATTCAGAGGTATTCACATTTTAGGGAACTGGATGAAATAAAAAAAGAGTCAGGAAATCAGGAATTAAAGGCAGCCAGTGAAAACCGTGTGCTTAGAGCACACTTTAACTTGAAAGTTTTCCCTGACAATTCCAAACTTTCCCAGAGATTTTTACCAGAGTAGTACTCAACATGATCAGACAATTTCTAAACCTAAGCAAATGAAGGATTCCCTAGATGATGAGAACAAGGTCAACTACACTGTTTTCAATGGGATTTCCATCTAGGAGAGTTTTCAAGAAAAGAGAAGCTTACTTATTATTATCAAGTACAGTACATGCCTGAAAAAAACACGAGAACAAGAGTTTATGGCTATTGAAGAATACTCAATTGAAAGAAATATATACATCAATAATTATTTGATAGATAACATTCTAGAATTCTTCATGGACTTTACCTTAAAATTGCATATGGTACATTTTATATAATTTATTTAGGTGCTCTATACATCTCAACAGTAGTATTCAGGAGCAGATTTTCAAAAGCACAGAAATACCTATACATTTTCTATATTCCTTTGAAATCACATTTTTAAATCCTCTAGCAATTTTGATATCTGTTGTTCACTGCAGGACTTAGATACCACAAGAATCATCTGACTTTTTGATAAAGGATATTCAAACAATCAGTAGTCAAAGTTATTTAACAATGCATATTCATTCTTTTAACCAGTAGACTTCTAACACATAGAAAAAATGAAACTGAACATTTCCAGGGCAATCATAATTATTTCCACTTCTCAATTATTCTCAGACTTATTCATGGGCAATCTCCCTGCTATTTATTTCTTTAAGAAACACTGGAATACATCAGGCTGAAGACACTAAGCTCTACTTTTTTTTTAGCATTTGAAGTCATTGTGCCACTAATTCATGTAAGAGAAAACTGTCCTTACTTTTTGTAAGGGTCTGGGCTTGGCCTTAAGAGGACACAACTGGTTTATCTTCAGGAAAAACAGCTATTTTTAAAGAGAATTTGCACATTGAATACTGAGCACTTATGGAATCCTGGCATATTTGCAAAAGTTGAACATTTTCAAACTTGCATGTCAGAAAAAAAAAAAAAAAAAATCTGATAATTTAGCAAAAGCCCATCACTCCAGTTAAGGAAACCAGTTCTTTATGGTTAAGAACTGACCAAGTGTTCCCTGGGTCACCCCTCTGCAATCACAGCCTCTGAAGAAGTTCTATTTCTGGCTCTTGCTCAGACGTCTCTGCTTGTCATGTAGTTTCAGAAGCACTTTTGATATGAGCCACAGGACAATCTTAAACAATTGTTGTTTCTTTTCCATGGCACCTGTTTAAGACTGCCCCAGCTTATTAAATTGAAAAGGGAAAACAAAGGGAGGGAATATTGCCTGCTTCCTCATCTAGATATGGAATTCCTAGAAAAGCAGAGCAAGAGATTTCTCTCTGGACACAAAAGTGCTTGCTGCCCACTATAAATATGAGATTGTTCAAATACAAGACAAAAAAAAAGAGATTTGCAAATGAATGATCTACTTAGAACTTTCATTTGCCCAGACCTTGATTACCCAAATGGTCTATTTTGCAATCATATCAGTAAATCACAAAGAAGAGGAAAAAGAGATATGTTATATTTTTCTTCAATTTTTCAACTCAAGTGTTCTCCGGAAGTTAAAAAAAAATGGAGATATGGAGTCTTGGATTTTAGAGCTGTATAATGTGTGATTCTTGCCTACTGCAGGAAACCTCAAATGTCAGCTTAGTAACATCCAATTTTTAGAAAAGGTGGGGAGCAGAATATGATGAAGATAGATAATAAAGTTTGATGTGCTGCGAAAAAATGAGAAGGATTTTGGTATTTCTAAGATGGCACTCTTCTCACAGTGAGAGACTGAAGCAGTTTGGAGGTTGAGCTTCCATCACAGAAGATTTCAAAGCTTTGGAAAGTGATGGATGCTTAGAGACAAAGCTAGCAGAAATGGCTTTCTTCTGAATTTATACTTTTAATAACAGTGTACATGCTTGAGAAATCTGCAAGACACACTCCACTGCAAAAAATGCCTCTGCAGGACTAATTCTTTCTATGTGACCTGTAGTTCTGACACACACCTCTGCACTGCAATAGTCTCTTTTAATTCCACTTTTCCCCACCACATTCCTCAGCTGCTGACTCAGGGAGGCACAATTTCTGTTACATGCTGGAGATGTTTTCAAGTCTCATCTCCTTCTCTTCACATTGGTGAGAATAAGGGGGAAAAAAAATGGTATTTAAAATGAAAGCAATATATTTTTGCTGTAAGTCCAGGATGTTGGCCCTGGATGTATTTACATTTTATGCCTCAGTTTGAACATGTCATTCCCATCCCCCTCCCCCCCATGAGATATATATTAGTTTGCTGTATGCTTCATTTGTGAACAGGAAAGAAAAAAACAATTCTGCCAATGTGATACTGTCCAAGGTATGCAAGATTTTTTTTTTTTAATATAGCATTCATCCAACTTATCTCCACTTCCCAGCCAGTCCAGGACGCTATCAGCAACCTTCATAAGTCTCTTGTCTTAAAACAAAAATGTCTTTTTCCTCCAGTTTGTCTGGATATTTTTTATATTTCTCCCTTGGACCATTTCCCAGGCTCATGCATTCTCTCTGCATTGCTCCAGTTAATTACTTATATTTGATGGCCACCTCTGCGAGCCCTATTACTTATTGCCACTTGTGAACTGCTGTAATGTGGGGTGTTTGTCACTTCCACCAAGGTCACAGCCAGCCCTGTTATCATGTGGTTGCCCTCCCTAGCTGGCAATATTGATGATGGTGGGGTGTGAAGCATTTTCATCTCACACTGACCCCACACGAGCGAGCACTGTGTGTTCACCTTAGCTCACTTCTGCTGAGTAAGCCTTTGGTTCTCAGCAGCCACTGCTGCAAATGTTAACTGTAAGTCATTGTGGGGAGCTGGGAAGCAACATAAAAATTCAGTTGCTGCAGCTTTTGTGGCTTGAAAGGTGACATTGGTCATTTTTCCCCCCCAAGCTTTTGCTGCTTACTGCTAATCTTTTCCATCCACTGATTCTTGCCAGTGGGAGTAAAAATAATGTGTCTCATTCTTTAATGAAAAATATGACACAATTCTATTTTTAATTTAGGATGACATTTCTAACTTTTATATTGTAGACATTAACCTCTTTAAAATTTCAGGATCCTGATTACCAGAGTTTCACTTTGGTATACCAGGAATATTTACAGCTATATTAACAGTTCATGGTAAACAGTTCATGAGATTTGACTCCAGATGGACTTGCATATATCCACCTGCCTTCATCCTATCCTACAGCTGTGTTTTAGCAATCCCTTATTTATCCCTTGCATGTGTTTTTTTTTCTACACTCATCTGTATTGCACACTGTCCTCCCTTCCCAAAACTGGCCTACTCCAGCTATCTGTAAACCTTGCTTTTAGCAAATGTAATCTCTTTCTCAAGAAGGATGGTGAGTGTATAAGACTACATATTTTTATTGATCCTAGATATTAGCAAGACAGCAGGCTGCATAAGATCATTAATAATTTCTCTGAACAAAGAATGAGAGGAGCCAACTCTCATTCAAGCTGCAAACACCTCTCAGCCCAAAGGCATTCTGGCCAAGCAGATGCCTTGACTTGAGTACAACACCTCTGACTGTTCCCAGTGACTGACACAACTGGTGGCAGTGGGTCAGTCATCAGACTTCCTCAAGCCTCAGTCTTCCCATCTGAAAATGGAAAAAAATCCCCAACTCTAAATTGCTGCTTTGAAAGTTTTCTATTCTTTGAAAGAAGCTTAGGAGGAAAAAAAAAATAAAAATTTTGAAAAATCAAAATGCCAAACCAAATCACCCCCAAGAATAGTTTCCATTCAAAGTTGTAGCACACAACTTTTGACCTCAGACATCTTCCCTTTACTCTAAGGTGTGACAGCTTTAATCACAAAAACACTTGAATTTATTTCAGGAACCATTTGTTCACTAGTAAAAAAATAAATAAAAAATTAAAAATCGACACTCCTAAGAGAAAGATTTCAAGCAATACAGATAGAAAAATGCACCTCTATCTTTAAACAAGGCTATAGGAAAAATTTCAAAAACAAAGACAAATAAGAAATCAGATTTCTTCAAATTGCAGTCTTATAAACAGATCAGTGCCTTTTGATCTGTACTCCAGAAGAGATTATGGTACAAGATGTACAAAGCGAACTCAAATCAAGGGTACACATTTTGTCTAAAAAGCAATATTGAAAAGTTCACCAGTGTAAACAGCCTAAAATAACAGTGAATGTGTCTATGGTCATTCAGAAAATATTAGACAGCTTTTCAAAAATTCTACTAGAAATACCTTATTAAAAACCAGTTTAAAATGTAGCTGGTACAATGCTTTCCCCAAAATTCAATCACTGTTTAATTTAATACTCCACTTAGTTTGAATAGAAGCTCAAAAGCAAAGCTATCTATATTAAAAATATCATTTGCTCATTATTCTAATCACTACAGACAGATATTATTGGATAATTTCACCTGCAGTGGTAAAAAGTATCCATTTAATTAAGAAATAGGAACAAAAAGACTAGAAAAGATAACATAGCAAAAGGAGGTCTAGTAATGAATAAACACTCATCATTTAGACTTAGAGTGGTGGCAGGTAGAGAGGATTTGGGATCAGACTCCAAAGGACACTGACTTGGACAGTTTGTATTCCTGTACCTATTCAGATAAAAAGATTAGCCACTGCAGCTGAAATATAAATTAACTTTATAATTAGCAAACAGATAGAGGATATTGGCAGAAACAAGATATAGGCACATCTGTGCTACAAAGAAAATGATCTTGAAAATCTTGGCCACTTTATTAAGTCAAACCTCAATCTTTTAAATAACTTAGCAAATTTATTTAATGCTCTATTATGTTTTTTCCTACATATATAATCAAGTGGACAAAAGGTAAAGTTTAGACTAATTCAGGCTGGTTTAGAGCAGTCCTGTCCACCCAAAATTCCAACTCTGGCAGCAAAGTGAGCAGTGGACTGTAGAAATACCACTGCACACCAACTAGAATGTCGTGTGTGCAAACAGGATAATTGGGAAGAAATTATAATTCACGTCTGCAAGGAAGAACACCAGCCACAAAACAGGTTGTGATTTTAAAAATTAGCTAATTTGTATAGCTACTTCTAATTAAATGTTACTTTTTTTAATTACAGACTTTAGGCAGAGAGGAAAAATACAATGATGGAACTCAGTCCAAAAACTATATGGCACTGTATCTTTCTACATGGTAGAGGAAAAAATACTGTTTACATGTTTGCCTATATCAAGAAAGCAGCCTGATAACATCAAATAACATGCTCAGTTTTCAACCTTTAATTAATCCTAGTCTTATTCACAAAAAATACTTAAATTTATCCTCTCAAACACCTCAAACTATCACAAGTATATGTCGGTAAATCTCCAATATCACATTACTTTCTCATTTTCTGTGATTAAAAAAGGCACATTCCAGTCCACATTACTTTTATAAGATATTCAACAGCCTATCAATATGGACAAGTTAAGAGCAACAAAGGTAACCACATCACCAAAAATATATAGAAGTTGTTGTTGTATGTTATTATTTGAAGGTCTGTTTGTTATTATGAAGGATTTTTTCCTTTGGCTTAGTTGTCTTAGTGCATTCTATTTCCTTTGGTGGAGCAAAAGTGAAGGCATTCTCTCATAACTCCCAACAGCGAGTTTGAATGAATTCTAACACATTCTTGAGGTTATGCTGAACTTGCCCTCTTTGTAATTTGTTTTCCTTTCTCGTCAATTATGCATGTATTCTATCTCTAGGTTCTACCAGAGACAAGTGTGCTTAGTTAAATAGAATTATTATTTAATGAACTTTTTTTATGTTTGCTGCTTTACATAATGAGACACAAGGTTATGAATTTAGTCCTTGTTATTCTCATGTTACAAGGTGACATAAGCAGAATATAATTGACCAGATCTGGAACCAGTATAAATTAACTCCATTGAATAAAACCTAGTATACATCAGCTACATTAAGGCTCCTAACATGAAAGAAATTTATCCACATCAAGATGATACATTTAATTGGCCATACTATTGTAGTATGTGTATTATCACAAAATTAAGATTATTGCTCACTCAAAGAAAAATTCTATAAACAGTATTTCATAACATTAGAGTTCATCCTATTCCTGATAAAGTAGTAACTCCTGTTGGTTAATTGGATGTATAGACTGCTTCCCAAAGACATGCATGAGTCATTGTCTGGAACTTGTCCTTCTAAACAAAATCATCAACACTTGCAGAGCAAACCACCTCTATCAGTGTTTCCTTCCTCAAATTAAAGATAGCCAGCTTGGCAAATGTTTAGAGTTGCTGTCAAAACATTTGACAGGTTAAATAGAGCAACAAACTGAGTGCCAAAACAAAAATGGATTAGAATATTACAGCAACCTCACTAACAAGAGTGGAACAAGACCAGTCATATATCCTAGAGATACATAAAAACATTTTAAGCAGGTAATTAGAGGTGAAGCTATTAAAAATATAAGTCCCCTAAAAAAATGAAAAAACCTAAGTCTTATCTATGATTCCAGGAAAAAGGAAGATATCTTCCAGTTTTCAACTCAACCATAAAGTAGAAGGATCTATAGTGTCCCCCAAAGAGGTTCTATTGCAGGTTGTCAGGAAGGTTTGAAGGCAAATAAAACACCACACAAGCAGCAGAGGTTATTGTAAGTGGCCTAAAATACACAAAAAATCAAGACAATTCTCTCTCCTGGTAGATACCTGTCCTTAACTGCTTGCTCTGCACATTAATGTCCTTGCAATCACATGGAGGCAAACCTTTGCCAAATTCTTGTATTCCCTCCTATTTAGCAGCTACAGTTAATCCACATCTTTTAATTTGTTCGTGTTTTTACTGCTATTTTTTCCCTACTGCCAATAGCAGAGTGGTATTCTTCCTCTGGCTTCCTCTTTCTGCTGAAAAATACTATCAGCAGCAATACCTGTAGCTATCTCCAGGAAAATTGGTATTGATGTCCATCTTGGTTTCCTTCAAATGGCTGCTGTTCCTCCAGATATACTGATGTGTGCTTGCATTACAATATAAAACTTGGTGATTTTGAACAGGGAAAAGAATTATCAAAATGCATAATTATAGCCCTTGTGGTCCTTATTCTCCTGCTCTGTCCTCTGGACTTCAGTTGTAGTGATCATGCCCTCATAACAACAAAGAGCCTGACCTTACTGTAGAGAGAACAATCCATAACCCTTCATTTTCATCATTAAGACATTCATCTTATTGAAAGAGGAGAACTCTAATTGCAAATCCACTCTCAAGACTGGTTTATGCACTTCAGCTAATATGTAATCACACAGAAAGCACACTACCAACTTTACCTCCATCTCTGCTGCTGCCTGAGAGGCAGATTCCCACTCGAGATTTACAGAAAAAGAGTCTTTATCAGGAAAAGAAAATAGACTTTCAGGTAAACAAGCTCTTCAGATTTAAAACAGAGGAAACTTCAAAGCTGCATACAAATTGCAAATGATTAAGTTTAACTGTATATCTTAGTCCATCTGAAAGATGTTTTCTGACTAGAGAGCAGAAAATGCTGCAGAAGAGAAAAAGGTTGTTATCTTTCAGAGGGGAAAATCCATACTGTCCATAACCATCAAATAACAATTAAAGTAGCAAACAAAAGAAAGGAGATAGTAATCATGAAATGGAAAGAATACATCAATGAGGCTGACAAGCAGCTCTGAGATTATTCACTTCAAACTTTTTTAAAGTGTTATATCTCTATCCCTCCTGTGCACCAGTGGTCTCTAGTCAAACTGTCACTCAAAAGACAATAAAAAAACCCTGAGGAGACTGAGGAATCTTGAGCCTCTTTTAGGGTCCTTGTCCCCTCTAAATGATGAGATCCAGCAGAAAATAGTCAAGAGTTTTTCCAGACTAATTTCTACCTCCAACAATTTTTCCAACAAGTTGAAAAAGAATTCAACACATGTATTGTGAACAAGAATTATTACTTGTTGATACCATTACTATCAAAGTAGCAGTAGTTCTAATCAGTCATCATAAATTAATTTTTTAACATATAGATACAAAGTATAAATAACATGAGACATCCCTTTAAACACCAGCCTATCTTCTGAGAACTGTTGTGATACCACTTAGCTACCTAAAAACATTTTTAACTTGACTAGAGCAGTATTCTTGGAAAACACCTCCTATGGACAATTCTTTTTCACAAAAATACAGCACTAGGAAACCTACAGCTTGTGCTAGAAGAATTTTCAATCTTAAAAGCTATTTCCCAGGAACTCCTACCTCTCAAAGAGTCCTTTTTGTCATTAAACTCCCCGAATGCATTATATGCATCAAACATGACCTGCTCACACCAAGGGAATAAAAGCATAAATCTAGAAACCCATGGGAGATGCTACTCACAGTGGAAAAAAAATCATCCTGTACCCAGCCCATACCCTTTCCAAAACACGGGGAACACCATCCAAAGCACCAACAGTGCTCCTCAGACAATTTGTATGGAACAGCAGCCTCACAGTGACCTTGCAAAGGTGGATGAAGGGCACAGGTATCCAGGGCAGGGCATTTATCCTGAGTCAGCTCTGACTCCCTTCTCCTCCCCAAAAGCCTGGAAAAGATGAACTAATTTACATAAAAACTGGAAACTGGAATCCATAACATTAGAGGCTACTCACAATTAGGAGCTCCATAGAAGCACTGCCTTTATGGAACAAAGCAATTTCCCTCTGTTAACCAGCAGCATCCCACAGATGATAGGGAGAGAGTGAATTTTTCTTTCTAATTCAGGAAAACGAGCAAAGACATGGTTAACACCTCCTTATAGATGCCAATTATCTATTATCCCATGGTCTAAGTAACACAGATAATTAAGTTAGAATAATTGTTTTCAACTGGTATTTGGTTTTAATGATTGCTGTTTCTCAGATCACATATCCCCTACAAGCTGCAGGTTCCCTTCCAGACTACACTGGTTGGTCCAAGATGCTACTTCCAGCCAAAATCCTGTAGAGCATAACAGCTATTGTAGAACTGCTGCTACGACCAAATGCTGCATAAATTTCAGAAACCTAATTGACCTGAAGATGTTAAACTTCCAAACACACAGCAGTAAAAGAGGCATCTGTGAAAGCAATTTTAAACCAAAAGGGAAATGAAAGTAAATATAAACTGAGTCATAGCTACTATGCTAGTGTGCTAACAGACTTGGAAGAATCAGATGGAAATGGATGAGATAGGAAAAGAGAGAGAAAAACCAATTTTTTAAAGTAGAAAAGACACATCAGCTAAAAGTAAACTGTTCAAGTTAAAAGCTCTATCAGAGGTTAGGGGGAAAAAGACAGGAAGAAATAGGAGTGCATTAAAAGATTAAACTAGAGGACACAAACAAAAGCCCATGTAACAAAGACATTTCACTACACTCCTACATTTTGTTGTATCTCTGGTACAAAATCAAAGCTATTACCTTAACTAAGGAAAATTATTTATCAAGTTTGTCTCTTAGGCCAGAGAAATTTAAAGTCCTGGGGTTTAACAAAAAACAATTCTGTCTTGTTCTGGGAATTGTGTAAGTCCCTTTAAAAAAAAAAAAAAAAAAAAGAAGAACCTCACCAGCAAAGCTCCATTTGCTAAGATTACTTTCTCCGTGGCTGTCTTTTCCCCTTTTCTAACCATCACATACACTGGTAATCTTGTCAGTACCAGTTCTGCAGTATTACAAGAAAAATTCTCAGGACAGTCAATTTCTGAGCAGGACAGATTCAGCTGAAATGAAGACAGTTATACACTCCCCTCACTCAGACCACTACACACATTAAGATCTCATTAGCCAGCCAATTGCCTCATCCTACTTAAGACATTAAAGAAATGAGTTGGCCATAAAATCCTCATCACCATGCATTTGGACCAGTATATCTTTGCAATAGTATGGTTCACACCCTCAGATGAATAGCAGCTCAAACTTCACTGTGCCTTTTGAGGAGAACTCCATTAAATCAAGGTCATTTTGGTTCAAAATTATAATTTTGGGGTCTATCAAGCTGGGTTATATAATATTTCTGGACCTTTCAGGTAACTGTCTGTATCCATGGAAACAAAAAACATGTAATAAAAGGACAAGGGCAAAATGTCTCCAAACCCCAGCAATCTACCTTTGTGCATAAATAATCATAGAGCAGGCTAAGGGCAAATCCCTCTATTACTGACAACGAGAAGTCTTAAATAACTCACCTAAGCTCCCCACAATGGACAAATTCAGTATGTCTTTCTTAGATCCCCTTTCCTTCTTCCCTTGTTTCTTCCTTATTTCAGGAAAATTCTAAGCTATAAAGCCAAAATTTTGAATCTCAAGCAAAGACCACCCTGTATCTTGCACCTTGAGGGCTGATCTGTTTTTAATAAAGGTGTATATATCTTAAAAACTTGCACACTAATAGAGCAATGACATGCTGAAAAGGACTGTGTTTTCTATATTGCCAAGAGAATCACTGATGAAAATTAATTCTCTGCCTGTGTTTTAGGCAGAGCAGAAATTCACCCACTTTACCAGCCTGACCTTCACATTAATCTACTCCAGATGCTTCAGAGGAAGGAAAAGGGAGCCCTAACACACACAGTGGATTAGTTACACAGTGAAAAAGGCAAAGTAGAGGCAGGATGAAAAAAATAAACAGCAAGATGAATCACATTGGAAAAAAAAATGAAAGAGAAAAGAAAATGGATCAGAAGCTTTTAAAAGGAAAGATAAGTGCACTAAAATCCCTACCTTTTTTAAAACTAAAAGGTCCCTTCTGGGAGCTTCTTTGTACCTTTCTACAAGTACTTCAGAAAGCCAATTTAGCATAACAATAGACACTGCAACCAAAACAATGAAATGTTAAGATTGCTTTTCATGCAGACTAAAAATAAAACTGTACTATTATTTGTGTTCTAAAATTTTTGAAAAGCATTCAAATTTATCTAAAAAAAACTCATACAGACTGAAATAACAAGAGAAAGCCATAGTTAGCTAATAGAAGCCTTCTCTAGTTACCCTAATAGAAACATTCTAGCCATCAAAAACCGAGCAATGTGAGAAGTCTTTTTAGTCAACAAGGATGTTAAGCAAATATCAGATCTTTCTGATCCTTTACAAGAGTGAGATTTTTTTTTTTGTTAGCCTTAATTTTTTTTGCTTGCCACGAGGTCAATATCACAATAGCCCTTCAGGCTAAAAGTATTTAAAGAACTACTCTTTAACAGTCTGAAAGTGTCACTAACACGTGATGGCTCAGCAGCAAAGGGCATTAACACCTTCCAAAAGTGCCAGCAGCTGCTTCAGAGCATTCTGATCACCTGCTGTTCTGCAGGGCAAGAGGTTCCAGAACAGAAATAAACCCAGTTATCCCTTAGAATATGGAGAAACATTCACCTTCCAGGAAAGTCATGCATATCACAATTTTTTCCAGATTTTAGCCATATGAAAAAAATATAGAACAAGAAAACAAAACCAAAAGAGCAACCTATCCAACTGCATATTCCTAACTCTAGAAATAAATAGTTCACAATTTAACTTTTAGGCATGTTCTGTTTTCTACTGGGATGGAGTTAATTTTCTCCCTGGCAGCTGGTGCAGTGCTGAGTTTTGGATTCAGTGTGAGAATAATGTTGATCACGTACTGACAATTTGGTTGATGCTGAGCACTGCTTGCCCTAAGTCAAGTTCAGTGTCTCAGGCTCTGCCTGTGAGGAGGGATACAAGGATTTGGGAGGGAGCATGGCCAGGACAGCTGGCCTGAACTGGCCAAAGGGATATTCCGTACCAGAGAACGTAATGTCCACTACACAAACTGGGGAGAATTGGCTGTGAGGGGCTAATCACTGCTCAAGGACAGGCTGGGCATCATGTACAGGTGCACTGTGCATCACTTGTCCTTACTGCTCCTGATATCCCTCCCCCTCTCCTTTTTATTATAATCATTATTAGTATTTTTACTGAACTGTTCTTATCTAAAAACACAGATGTTTATCTATTGAGGCGTTATTTGGTTGATTTTCTCCTGATTCTCTTCCTGATCTCAACCACAGGAGGGAGGGAGGAAGCAAGTGGCTGTGTGGTATTTCATTGCTGGCTGGAGCTAAACCACAACAAGGCCTTAGTTCCCTTCTCTTTGATTTTGACATTTAATTGAATAGGAGTCAAAATTATAAATTTGCCAATAGTAATTTAAAAAGTTGAGAGCAGTACAGAGTTAACAAAGTCCAATGGCTTTCAGCAAACATAGATTTTTCTGTTAAGAGTCTGTTATAGATCTAAATTGTTTACAAAGCCTCAGCAAATAAGTTTGAGTTTATCCTTTTTTTTTTTTTTTTCTGATCAATAGCAATTCAAATCTCATCCTTCCAAGGATAAAAATGCCAAGCTTGGTTCTCTGTTTATGTCATGAGATAACCAATTTTCTGTTTTAATCTGCAAAGCAACCACGTTTGTTTTTTCAGATTTTAGAATCACACAAAGAACAAAGAAAAAGGGTGTGCAAGAAACTGTGAACCCACTCACACACAGCAAGACAAGCCTGATGTGCTTAAAGATATTATTTACAATTCAAAACCAATATAAAATTAATTTTTTAAAAAGATTGCACCAACCAGATAAATAAAGCTTACTATATTAAACATTTTCCCAAAAATTATTTTAACTGCTAGTAAAAAATGTGATAAAACAAAAGGACTTCAGCAGTTGTACATTATACATTAGAGAATATCACATGATCCTAACTAATATCCTTTTCCTTGTGTACCCATAAATGAGTTTATAGAAATATTTGAACTAACGTTGTAATGGGAATTGTATCTCAGAATTTAACCATATTTCTGATAATTCTGTGATCTAGTAAATAAAGGTCAAGGTCTCATAAACAGAGGTTTAGCCTTGGCTCTGCCTTTGATGAACTTAATGATTTTTTTATTTTTTTTTTTTTGAGTCACTTTTCCATTCAGATTCCCAGTGGAATAAAATAATATCATTTCTGTAAGTTTTTCTGAGACTTCTGGTAAAAGATAGCTAAAATTTACTAATTAACACTGCACACAGAAATGATAAGAGATTGCATTAAATGAACGGAACCAGGGTCAATTTCCACATTTTCACCTTCTTTACACTTAAGCAATTGTTTGTTCTTTCCAACTCAACATATGGGGTGACTTTTATTCCTGACCTTCTAGAAGCAAGCAGGCCACAGCCAGAAGGCAGCTCAGAGAGAAGATTTTCAGAAATGCCCTAAACCACTGATGACTCCAAAGCCAAGACAGGTCATGAAACTAGTTTTTCAAACCATGGGCTCACCACACCCATATCCTGGACTCCCTGTAGGTCCCTCAAGCAGGCAGCAGCCTCTGTGTCCCCAGGGCTTGTGGAGCCAGGCTTGCCTTGAGCTCCCAGAGTGGAAGGACAAGAAATCTCCCAATGCTTGTGTCAGAACACACTGATAACTGTGCTGTTCATTTGGAATTATAGAATAGTTTGAGTTGGGAGGGTCCTTCAAGATCATCTAATTCCAACCCCTTGCCATGCTCAGAGACAACTTCCTCTAGACAAGGTTGCTCAGAGCCCATCAAACTTGTCCTGGCCTTGAGCACTTCAAGCAATGGGACATCCACCAACTGCTCAGGGAAATCTGTGCCAGTGTCCAACTGTGTTCACAGAAAATGAAGGAGTCCTTGTTTGCCTTCTAAGTCATCACAGTTTTTTCACCTTATCCATGACATTTTTGTATAATTTTTGCACTCCTCTGCCTTGGAGCAACAAGGAGAAGAGATCTGGACTTCACACCTTTCTCCTTCCTACCCTCACCTTCACCTCTGAACTCCTTGCAGCATCTCATTAGAAAAGGACAGAGAAACTCAACACCAGCCACAACACTCTTGTCTGGGTGGGTGCTGGACATTCATACTCCTGCCATAAAGATGATTCTCAGCAGTTCTGCCCTGTGTTTTGCATCTTATTCTCAAACACTTGACCGTGCCACAGAAAGGTGAGAGAAGAGTTGTCACTGGGGTGGATGGAAGGAGGGACTGCAGGAATAACACAGATTCACATCGACAGCTAAGCCCACATAACAGGCAGGCAGAAAGCTTTCTTAAAAGCACAGGCTCCTCCAGGAGATAATTGCCATTAGCCAAATCTCACAGGGTAAAAAATGCAAATTCTTAAGATGAAATTTCTGGGTTTGCAGGTATTTTATGGACAGTTTTGTCACAGAGTGCTATAGCTTATTTTGTTTCAATCTTACGGGTCTCATTAAAATAATTTATGCACATTAGTTAGAAAAATCTAAAGTCATTACTGTAGCTGATACAGCGAAACCAGAGATGTTTTTGGTTGCCCATTAGATACTACATTTATATTTACAAGTCCTAACCGCTAAAGCAGCCCAAACACTCTTACACTGAAATATCCTTTCTTCTTTTCAGCCCAAATACATTTGTATTTATTTTGTCTTATAAAATGTGTAAAAATTAATGTGAAAATATACAATAATTATTATATTTAAAGTACAAGAAAATAATAATCAGTATCAAGCCACAATAAAATATATTTTAAAATTTTCATACAAAATATATTTTATCTCAATTTATTTTTGCTCATGTTTCTAAACTATATTTTTTTTTGCAACAAGCAATTTTATATGACTGAAATCCAATTGTCCTTTGTGTATTTGCAGCATTTATGTATTAAGACTATTACAATACAATAACACAGTAAAAACACTTCAAATCAATAGTTGCAATCAGCATCTTACTGACTTGTCTGTTGTCCAAAGAAGGAAACTATACACCTCCGTACATTTTGGCTCCTAGTAAGCCTTCAGGTAAAGTACATGGAGAAGAATATTTCCTGAATTATTTTCTAACATGTTTCACCAAGAATGGCATCATTTACAAACTTGCAGAGAGATGTCTGGATATCAAGAACTGATGTTACCAAGTGGTTCTCAATTCAACTTCTATGCAGCGTTGATGCCTTCGGTTTTAGCTTTTATATTTTTTAGATCCTGTGCTGTTTTAGTGGGTAGTTTTAGGTTTCGTATTAAGTGCTACTGAGCTTTCTTCACAGAGTAGATAGACAAAACAATTCCTTCTCTAGCTCAATACCAAGGAGAGCTTTCAGACCCAAGAATAAAAATAGCAGTGAAGTGAGAGAAAATAAAACCAAAAAAAAAAAAACCCAAACAAAACACGGAGGATGGGAGCTTCATAACCTGGAGCTATAATTGGACAATTGACTCCAATATGCCAATGGACCAGAACTGATAAAAGTGTGGGACCTTGTGGTCAGGCATCCATTTTATGACCATTTTGGGGCACCTTGGGTATAGCCCAGCCGGGCTCTTGTGCAGCCCAGGTGTGTCCATTGAAGCCTTNCTCTTGTGCGGCCCATGTATGCCCATTGAAGCTTTTTAATAAATCC
The DNA here is from genome assembly GCA_013397295.1 of Polioptila caerulea. NCBI lineage: Eukaryota > Metazoa > Chordata > Aves > Passeriformes > Certhiidae > Polioptila > Polioptila caerulea. Next base: position 112,516 of record VYXF01001937.1, read on the forward strand.
CTACTTTATCCTCTTGCTCTGCCTAGTCTCTGTTCCAGGTTGGCCTCCAGAAGGCATCTAGATAAAAAAAAAATTGCAAGAACTGATAAAAGATTCTCTCCAGAAAAAAACAAACTAAAACAAGCAAAATCCTTACAAAGTGGAATGTTCTCCATATTTAAATGTCATCTTTAAAAAGAAAAATATATACAGCCTCCAAGACAGTGCAGTGATTTATTAATCATTTTTAGATTTAAATTTTAAGTAGAAGAGAGTAAGAAACATGGAAAACACTTGTATGTGGATCAAAAAGTCATGCAAAAAACTCCCTCTGATGGATTTCTAAAGTAATCAAATTGTTTCTATAATAATTACCAAATGCGTCATGCACATTCAAAACTCTGGCTCACAAAAGATTTAGGAATGATTTCTGAAAGGAGATTTTGGAGGCAACATGATTCAAAGGCTCTCCTGACTGAGATGGATCCAAAAAATAAGTTTGGCTGAGGAAGAAAATTGGTCCATTATCCCTGAATTTAAACACTAAGAAATGGAGTTCTAGGTCTTTTTATAATTTCTCCACAAACATAAGAGACTAACCAAATGCCAAATTATTGACAAGGAGGCTTGCAAGATTCAATTTTAAACTTATATTTTTCAGGAACTAGTAACCTATATTAGCATTGATCAAAAAGTTCTCACAAAATTAAAGCACGCAACCCAATTCAGACTTGGAAAACACCATGGTCTTTACTAATGCCTTTTGCTGAAAATTTTCTTTTCTAAGAAATAAATCATACTAAAGGTGAGAGTAGTCCAAATCTGGACCACATGTTTATTTTCACCTAGAAGTTAACACATTATATCTGATGAAACCCAGGAAGAAGCTGCAGATGCCTCATCCCTGGACACACTCAAGTCCAAGATTGGATGGGTCTCTGAGCAACCTGATCCAATCAAAGAAGTCCCTGCTCATTACAAGGGCAGATAGACTAAATGACCTTTAAATGCCCCTTCCAACCCAAACAATTCCATGATCTGTGTTCCATTTTCCTGACAGTATAATCTTAAAGGTAAAATGTAACTGATTTTTTAAATGGAATTGATAACACTTCCCATTTCTCAGCTCTAGAAGCTCTACAATTGCTGAAACTGCATTTCAGTCATTCTTCAACATTGTTCTGGCTAAACAGCATATATTAATATTCCAGGTTTTATGAAAACAAAACACAGATTTTCTTAACAAGCTAGAGATCCCAATAACAACCAACACATTCTGTACACATCTATCCCAAAAGTAAATCTTTCTCAAAAGTAATATCCTAGATGTTTTGTTTCTTCATTTGTTTTCCTCTCCCCAATGAATTAAATGGATACTCCCAGTAATAGTGTTAAGCACTGAAGTTGCAGATAGGTAGAAAAATGATAGGTCCCTGCTAAGCCTGTTACACACTTCTCAAAAAATTTGGAGACCCAGCACTTGATACACTTAAAGGCAGTAAGAAACACTTGTGATTTGTTCCAGCTGACCGAGCACAAGATTGGTGATTCACTGGAATGGCAGTTTCTGTGAACTCAGAGGAGAACATCTGCTGCCACAACACCTGGAATTTGTTCTACTTCACAAACAGAAAACTGATGCATTGCAGTCAACACCACGGCAGCTTGCAGAAGAAGTATTTGCATATTAGGACAGATTCCATACATTTGGCAGAAGTGATTAGTTCTTTCCAAGCATGTGATTAACACATAGCAAAAATATACTTATACCCACACAAATCTTGATAGTTGTCATGAAAAGCTGCACTCCAAAGTGTTTCAAAGCAGGGTTTCCTTTGATTATGATATTTCAAGAGTTACTCAATTTCTTGTGAATTGCTTTAGTCTCCCCTCTCCCCATGTTTTCACAGGCACATTATGATAAGTAAAAAATATTTCATACTAGTGGAATGGATGTAGCCTTGCGTTCTTATTTTTCTGTAATTTCTTTGAAACAGATGTTGTTTTTCTCAACAACTTAACCTCTAAGATTGAAAAAAATAGCCTTTCTAATAAATCTAGTAGGGTTTTTAGGTATAATTTAAATTTTTGTCTCAAACTAGACAGCATGCTATTCATTCCTTTAAATAAGCTTATGTAGGCAATAAAAATCAAGAAAGAAACGTAATGGTGGTGTAACGCCTGAGGGAATATTGAATTCAGTTGTGAAACAATAAAATTTCTTTCCCTTGTGAGTCTGAGATTAAAGGCTTGTGGTTTTTGTACAACAGCCATGAGTAATATATACAAGTGACTTCTTTTACTGCATGAGATTCTCCTCATGCACATCTCTTATTTCTTCAAGATAATTCAGATAATCAGCAAGGCAAAGACAACAGATCACATTGTTCTTAGTGTTAAACAGATAATCAATACTCCAAGGCAATAAAATTAAATGTTTGAGCTTTATTAAACTTGGGAGACTGCTGGTGAGTAGCTGGAAAATAAAACAACATTAAAAGCCAATTAGCATAACCATTATAGCAAAATATTTGCTTTTTGTTCCACTACCATACTGAATTATAAAATAAAATAAGTGAGCCTGTAAGCTCATTGTCACAGATATCTGAGTATTATATATCTATTGAACACCAATAAGAATAACAATTTGTAATGCAAATGCAGTTTGAGGCAATCTACATGAAAATCCAATAGAAGTTTGGTGATAACAATGAACTGAATAAAACAAAGCCTAGCTCATTATGTTGCTTTGTTTGAGTTATTCTTTCATGCTCCAGAAACTCTTAGGTGATTAGAAGTTGGTATGTTCCATGCCCTCCTGAGCCATTCAAGATACTAAGAAATGCAATACTCCATTAATGTATATTAATTGAAACTACTTAGTGTTCAGAAATAAACTGTGGGATTAAGCATTTAAATGGATTTAAGCAAAACATTTAACATTACAGGCTTGAGTCTAGAAGCCTGCAGATCTCAGACAACTCCCAGATACATTGTTAAGTTTCTTTTTACAGTTGTTAATAGAAAAACGTTTAAATCGCTGAAGTGAGCAAGTCCTGCTAGGTTTATGAGGGGAATTCAGTTCAAATTGAGTCAGCTGATGCAAAACTTTACAAAAAAAAAAAAAAATCAGCCAAAAAAAAGCTTCACCATATATATTTGAAGTATACCAAAGTACAAATTAAAGCTTTAATAAATTTCAGCCTTCATAAGTTCATTTCTGGTCTCTGTAAACTCAATAGCTGAAGCCTAAGAATGACAAAGATTAATCCATTCTGGGCAAGATTAGATGGGAAGCCCTTGTACCAAATATGTTTCTGTATCTTACATGCAAATCTAGCTTTTCAAAATGTCTGCTGCTCCAAGGGATCATTTTATCCACATCCAGCTATTGTGCAATGCCACATAAATAATAATACATACAATCCACATCAAAAATACCTATGGAGGCCTCCAAGGAGCTCCCATGAAAAACGGTGGGAAGAGAGGCTGTTATGCTCCAGCTGTGATTCAGCTGACTTGACAGCAGCCCTGTTGCAGCATTTTCAGCATGGAAAACAAATCACAGAATGGGTTGGAAGGGACCACAAGGGGTCATCTGGGCCAACCTCCCTGCTCAAGGAGGGTCAAAACGCTGCTTTCTCATTCCACGTGCTATTCCTGACATGTGGGGCAAGATATCAACTTCCCCACTCAAAACTGAAACCATTTTTTCCCCCCAATAGATCCATTAAAATTTCATTTTATAGAATAAAATGAAGTTTTAGGTTTCAATTAGCACAAAGAAAATGTTCGTTTGAGAACCTGAGACCTGACATACGATCAGCAAAGTTTTAATGTTTCACCAAGCAATGGGAGTATCAGCATTGATAACAGTAATCTCCAGTTGTACATCAAAATAGGATAGCTATTCTTGTAAAATTTGTTGTAGGACTGTGAAAACACAACTTTCCATAATGGTTTTCCCTCTTCCACCAAAATTTCTATTCAAATAAAGATTTCAGCTTCTATTACAGACTTTTAACAGTTACTTCAAGGATTTCCCAGCTGCTTTATTCATCAATCACTTCATCACCTCCAGCAACATTGACTCTACCTGATCTGAAGCTTTTAAAATAGGCAGATAGAGTCTTCATTAAAACACATTTGCCTCAGTGCTGAAAGCACCAGTAGAATTCAAATTAACAAAGTTTTGAAAAAGTTTTGCTAATTAAAATGTAAGAATTTTACTATTCCTCTTTTGTAATGGTGGATATGTCAATCATTGTATGAGTAAGTTCTTTTTCATTTAAATTACTTTAGTTTAGCCGCCAAAATTCTTGCACGCAGGTTTTAACTTCAGGCATAAGTGCTATAATATCAAGGGCAGTATTAATTATAGATATGTGCCTTATTTTAGTTGACCTAACTTCACTGGATTTGTGGAAGTGAAGGAGGGAAATAAGATAACTTTTCTCTGAGTACTCACTGAATAGATAGTAAAAATCTTCTTTTTACATATTATACAAGTTTTTTTATGGAATTCAGCAAGTACGTAGGAACTATATTTACATTACTTACAAAACAAATATAAACTTTATTGATCAAAACATTAACATTTTTCTCTGAGGAGGCTCTGCTAATTGAAACCTTCAGTCACCGTCCTCCTGCACACAACACAGTTCCTGAATATAACCTACTCATAAGGCATTGCAGTGATTATTCCCCATTTATTAATTTGGAGATCTGTCTCAAAAGACCAAAAATTGTTATTTTTCCCCCTTATATACAAAATACTCATTGCAGAGGCCATCATTAGGATTAGTGTTTTCATCATTTATCTATGGTTTTAAAAAGGAAACTTCTTTGTATCTCAAGTATTACTATTGGTTTCACATCAAACTCCATTTCCTTCCTTGGTCTGGACATCATCATTCCTTACCCCCTCAGACTCTGGGATTCAGCTTGTCAGTGCTCCTCACTGTTCAGCTTTCCTGCTGAAGCCCACAGAGATCAAGTCTGGCTCTCAGCAGTCATTATTCATCTCCTCAGCCCGTGCTCTCTCTCTGCTGTAGTGTGACCTCTGTGAGCAGACAGCCCAACAGGCTCCCTGCCCACCAGAGATCTCTCTCTCTCTCCAGACTGATTTTGGACTCTAAATTTTTTTCTCTCTTTCTTTCCCACCCCCCCC
>VYXF01001937.1:117985-129004 GCA_013397295.1 Polioptila caerulea
TTTAAAGCCCCAGCTATCATCCACTGCTTGGGATGGCTAAACATTTCCTAAAAATCAAGGGCTGCTTTTAGTCACTTTTAAAACCTCATTGAAGATCACCTCATATGCAAGCTGGAGTTTCAGTTCTTGATTTCCCAAGGAGACCCATCACCTTCCCAAGCTGTCAAGTGCCTCATCATCAGTACAAATTGCCAGTAGGAAAAGTACATAACAGAGTTTTTTTATGGTGGTGTCAGGGCTTAGAGAGTTTTCTTGCAAAGCTTCATTGAAGGAAGAGCTGTTTATTTTTGACTCATGAACAGATGGGCACATCCTTACTGCTGAAAGGTCTGCATAGGTAACATGCATTTTGCAAAAACAGAGAATGGGAGATACTTCCACATTTACAAAGTCTGCTTGGTTCTCAGTTTCAGACAAGTTTACATGATACAGTTTTCCAGAAGCCTTCTAGGCAAAATATCTCTTTGCCTTTGGATCTCTGTACTATTCTACATGGTTATTTTTAAATTTTAAAAAGACTGAAAATTACAGTAGATGAAAGACAACAGAAAATTGATCATTGATTTTTCACTCAGATTGAGTTATTTCTCATTCCTATGCTATTTGTTTGCCATTCCCCATAGAGGCAAAAACATAAGGTACAAACTGAGCACAAGAGAGCAAAGAGAAATATATACTCATTTTCTAAAGATTACTGTGAGAGGAAGGAAGAAAAGAAGACATCAGAATAAGTGACTATATAGTGGTATATACTGGAAAAAGGAATTTTTTTCTTTAAAATACTACTTGATATTCATGTCTTGCCTAGCCTCAAAATCAGCCAAACAACTCTAATTATGAAGAAAAATTCTTCCACCAAAAATCAACTGTTAACAATAGCTTCAAATCTGAGCAAGCTGGTAAAATATATCCTCTGGACTCAGTGATTCAAACTTTTCACATATCTGGAAAACAGGCAGGCTTAACAAGAAGTATTTAACTAGAGAAAGAGGAGAAAACAACAGTAGGAGAATAAACACTGGAGATACGACGACTTCATAGATATTTTTTAAAGTCATCGTAAACCATATTTACATGCAGAATTCAGGGGTTTGTTTCTGCTTAGCATATCACTGAAATAAATATCTTGGCTCCATGTTACTACCCCCCAAAATTGAGAGAAAACACAAGAAATCTTTCTTCTTTTTTAGACTTACCCCTAAAATTAGACAAAACTTTGAGAACACACAACCCCCAAAGAAACATTGACCAAATAAACAAGACCAAACGAAGCCTGGGTTGTCACTCCAGAAACATTAATTATTATAAAATTAATTATTATCTAATACAGCACCCAATAACAACATGTAATGCTTCAGCAACCCTTCAGCACCAAGCACAGCCCAAACATTCATACACATTTGAGAGTATCAGTGTCAAGAGTAGAAAAACAGATGTGGAAAGGAGAACACAACTTCATCTAATCCAATCAGCTGATGTAGATATAGCGACTGCTTACTGATTCCTGGTGCTTTTCTGATAACCTTAACTGAGGAAAAAAAAAATCCAAAACAAAACTGTATTCTTGAGACTGCTTTAATAAAAAGCTGATTTGTAGAGAACATAGCCAAAAATACAATTACAGGTTTTGAAGAAACAGCATGTGACCTTGTAACTACAGCAGAGCAAAGGCATTCCAGTGAGAAGGTAAAAAGACAGAACCAAATAAGAAAAAAGAAAAAATAAAAGTTAAAAAATGCCTTTCAGTGGTGCAATGTAAATTGGAAGGTCCCCTCCAAACCATCACCTACAACTGAAATAAAAATTGAACTTAAAAAACTAAATTATTGTAAAAGACAGCATTTTAGAAAAACCACATAAAAAACAAAGAGAAATATTCTCAAGAGTCACACAAGGTATTTCCAGTAGTCACTTTGCAATCACACTGCAAAAATATAGAATTACTCCCTATCAAATACTTATTAAATGATTTTTGCAGAATAATCACAAATGCATCAAATTAAGAAATACTTGTCAGGTGTTTAAATTTTTTTAGTTCTTACTTCATCATCTGACAAGCCTAGTTCCTGGGAACCCTTCCAGATATTGTATTACTCATTTTCATCCTTTAAAACATATTCAAATCCAGCTGAACATCTTGGGTTCTTTCCTTACCCTTTTTGTTTCCAGTTTTTATCCTTGCCTCCCACTGTTTACATAGTGTTCTCATGCCTCAAAAATACCTTAGAAAAAGAAATCTATTTGCCACTTTAATCAAATTCTTGACATAAATTAAATTGAACTAGTTTAGCCAAGTTAACTTTACCTCAACCAAAATGAGCTTCCTGCAACAACTACCAAATTACTCCCTTCTCAAAATATACAGATTCAACAAACCCCTATACACCAAAATGACATAAATTTTAAAAGGCTCATAAACAGTCAATATCAGCCACATACTTGCCTGCACATGCTCTCAGCTACAACACTCCTCCCTCCAGCACTCCCCAAGTCCACCCCTTCCCTCCCATGGGTCTCTCTTAAAGTTTCCCAAACAAAAAGGAAACACCTGCACACATCATCAGTAGCTTAATCAGCATTTTCCCATCAGTGATTCATCTCAGGAGGTTGGTTAAGAACAGGAAGACCCTTTACTATCTTCTAGGTCTGGATTTATTCTTCCTATATGTCATATGGTGCAGCTAAAAATAAATTCCCGATTTTGAAAGAAAGATAACGTCAATTAAAGTTAGATACGACGACTTCCTATCCACACTTGATTTCCTATTGAGTAGGATAATTTCCTCCTACACGTTAAAGTTCTTAAGAAAAAGTCTACTAAAGTCTTTCTCCTCACTGATGTGTACAGGTCCTGGAAATTTACTTTCCCTTCCAAATATTTTTTTTTTTTTTTTTTTTTAAGTACATAAAGAATGTACAAGCCATGATGGAGCATGACTGAGAGACTAAGGATAAAATGATGCTGGAGCATTACAGCTGTACTAAGGAGATATAAAATTAGTGCTTCTGAATTAAGGATTCAGTTAATGTTTTTGGTTTTTCTAGAGTTTGTGTGTTTGATAGGAAATCAGAAATATCTACTCAGAAATATCTACTTTTTTGTTAGTTAAAGACTCAATTTCCTCCCCAAAATATTGCCTTAACAAAACATTATTGTCCAACAGTTAAACACATACATTGGTGAATTGAAAGAACTGCCTTCTAAATTTATGATAGTTTAATTAAAAATATTCCCATTCTTTCTCTACTTCTGAGCAACAAGGATCTGAAACAAGATAGGGCTTTATTTTATACACAGCAGCAAACTTGCTGACATAATCACTTTATACTCCAGCCCCCTGACACATCCCGACACAAACAAAAAAACAAAGCACTTCACTAACTTTTTAAGTGTTGTATTGAGTTCCTGACAAAAATCTCTTGTGCCGTACACAATTAGAGGCCTTTCAAATAGGATCAAGTGTGGCTGGGGTGAGTCATCCTTTACAAATCATTGATTCACAGGGTGCAGGAGTGCAAACAGCACAACCTGCTCACCCTCTGTCAGCGAAAAGCAAGTGTAAAAATAACAGAGAGAAAATTTCCAGAGTTGCTGCCCTTTTCACATCTCTTGCTGCTTCAGCAAGAGCCCAAATTTTGTTGAAGGACTGCATTTGTTTGTTAGCAGTGGCATCAGGAGATTTGTGCACTCCTGTGGAGCACAGTGATTAAAATCTGGGTATCCACTGCTCCTTGTCCAGCAGCCGTACACACTCCTCAGGGAACACTAATCTTGAGATTCAGATGCCTACTATAGCTCAAAATCTTATGTACACCTGAAGCTTTGTGCTATTACAGTGGATATTGTATATGTTTTCTATACTCTTGCTTCAGTTTACATTGAAACCAGCATTATCTACATCACATAAAAAGGAATTGCACTGTTTGAGTTTTCCATTTCAACTTACTTTGGTATACTTTAAATCGGAGAAAAATTGTCAAGGTTTCCTCTAGTGTTGGAAGGAAGGCTTGATGACCGAGGAGACACTTTTCCAAGTTCATGTTTCAAACCAAAATGCAAGTTTTCATGTTGCTGAAGCTGTCATGGCCTATGGAATTGAATGATGCAAACTGCCAGATGCATCAGTGGGTCTAGTTAAAAACATTGTATCTTTCTATGTTTACCCTCTTAAAATCAAATGTGATATAATCTAGAACTATATCTTCCATTGATCTAATTTTTAGGCGTACTTCTTAAAATTTTGGTAGAAACTCCATCAAAACTATTTTCAGAATGTCTCTTTGGTTTTCTTTATCAGAAGGAAAAAGAATATAGAAAATAAAAGACACCAGTGTCTGAATCAATTTCCTTCAGTCTTTATTTTCCTCTTCATTTGGCAATAGCAACAGTTTCTCCCCAACACTTTCCTCTGATAAACACTTTTGAAGTAATTTTTTCCTCTCCTGGAGTTTTTGGATTGCACTAACTCATTTAGCTTTTTCCTGACACTATCTTTTCCCTGCAGCCCTCACTAAGTGCATATACATCTCTTTTCTATTTTTCACATTTACTTCAAGCTCACTTTAACCTCCAGACTTTATGCACCACTCCAACCCACGGCTTTGTCTTTGTTTTTTATATGTTTAGTCAATTTTTTGTTTTTAAGTTCTGAAAAAACACTAAGCATGTAGCACATAGAATGACCTTCCAATGGCCAGGTATCCAATTTCACAATGCATGTTGATAGATAATAATATAGAACTACAGCAGAAAACATTAAAACTGCTAATTCTCCTTCCATATTAAAACAAACAAACAAACAAACAAAAAACCAGAAAGCCCTCACTCTCCCAAAATATAGGAGGCACATGGAGTTGTGATCTGCAACCATTCCTTGCTGCTGATAACAGATGTCAATGAGACTGAAAGTGTTTTGGGCTTTGGAATAAAAGGATGACACAGGGGACTACATAGGTGACCCTATAAGGGGAGAAGGTGCTGAATGTTCCTCCTCAATTATATCTTCCATGCACTACAACAAAGACAAGTGCCAGCTTGAGTTCATGAAATCGGTCCTCAGTCCTGCTGCTGTCTTTCCTAAACTTCTATTGCAAAAAAATTTGTTGTTTTTTATTTATTTATTTTATTTATTTTATGTTGTTTTTGTCTGCTCTNCTCTTTCCTAGACTTCTATTGCAAAAAAGTTTGTTGTTTTTTATTATTGTCTGCTCTTAGCTATAGACCAAAGTTTCTGTTCAGTACACTACAATTTTTGTGTATATGGAGGTTTGTGCATGCAGTGATATGACAAGGGGGAATGGTTCTAAGCTGAGAGTTAGCTTTGATTTGCTATTAGGGAGCAATTCTACCTCCTATGAGGGTGGAGAGGAGCAGGTTGCCCAGAGAAGCTGTGGCTGCTCCATCCCTGAAAGTGTTCAAAGCCAGGCTGGATGAGCTCTGAGTATGGCAGGTGTCCCTTTCCATAGGAGAGGGTTGGAAAGAGATAATTTTTATCATCCCTTCCAATTCAAACCACACTCTGATTCTCTGATTCTCCGATTCTCTGATTCTCTGATGCTATTCAATTCCGTTTTGAAATCTCACTTTAGTCATTCTAAAGTTTCTTTTCTCCATTCTGTTTCTTTCCTTAAGAAAGAATAGAGGGTACTTGAAGAAGGTCCAGTCCAGAATTCTAGGAGAATTTCAAAACCCAGTTCCACCCCCAATTCTTCTACTCAGAGACCATTCGACTATTTTTCTTGCAAAATTTGCCTATATTGAATTTCTGCCTTCATCAGTAGATTCCTTCTGATAGTCAGGAAGCATCTCTTGTCTTTATGAATGGGAAAGTTGAAAAGAAGGAGCCTCCATTTCTCAGACTCAGTTTTAGTCAGAAGTGATGACGTGGCAGGAGTCTCTCAGACTTTTCTCCAAATAAACTACTGAACACAGACAAGCAAGAATAAAAATTAACTGCAAGAACAGAAGTGAAAGGATTTAATATGGATGCCACCTATACTGGGGGGAAAAACAGAGCACAAGGGATCTGGTGAAGCCTTTTGTAACTACAGAGAGAGCACAAATTCTGCTCTTTCATTAGTACACTTCAGTAATACCTATGTATTTTCAACATATACACTGCTCACTTTAAATGGGACCCTAAGCCTCATGTGTTTATGGATTATTCTTGCCCTGGGAAAGGCAAAACAAATATGTGTGATCATTTTGCATTAGACAAAGTATTAAAATGTTAAAAAGAAACCCCAGACATAACTCTCTACAACTGAATCTAGGAACTACTTGCCATTTACTTGTAGTTTTATACCTGAAAATTATCTTCTCATATATTACTCAACTTTTGACACAATCTGTGTTGCTATTAATCAATAGGCAATACATATTTTTTTTCCCCATGTTAAATAATCATTACAAAATGTTTGTTCCCTATGCATTTAAGCTATGTTATATGAATGTTTCTATGGAGAAATCAAATACTATATTTGAGCAGGACTTTGAGTCAAAGGGACAAATCTGGTCATTGCCATTAACTTTGGATCAGCTTATCATAGCGTGCTGATTCTGAGCAAGCTATCTACCTTTATATCCTGGGTTTTATTTCACACAAACATACGTGTTACCACTTACCTTCCTGAGCAGGAATGCACGCTTTGCTGATTACCAGGTATAAAAATGTAATGCTGATATACGACAGCCACAGCTTGCTTTACTGCCTCCCCATGTCTGCATAAACTCCAGTCATTTTCCAAGGGCAAGCTGGAAACCAACATGTGTCATCACATATGCTGGCCTTGGAAACTATTCCAAATGGAAATTATCCCAAATTGCTAATGGCTGGTGTATATGTAAAGCAAGAAGATTCTTAGAGATGTAGGAAATAATGAAATGTAGCAGTTATCTAAATGTGTGTTGGATATTTACCCACTGCATGCATTATCATGGTTATGCATCATTGATGTTTACTCTTAAACTACAAAGGAACACCTAAACACATCATATCCAGCCTTGCTTATGTCATGTAATGCACTATACATGTATTAGGCATAAATGAATGCAAATAAGGAGCATATAAGTGTAGAGGTATTATTATTATGTTTCAAAGAACTTTGGCTAGCATAATGTTTTATTTATTTTCTTGTCTTCCATCAAGCTATTAGCTGGAGTGATAATTGATCAAGCAATTGCATTTTAATTGTGGTAATAGAGCAGTTTTGTGATTTATTCCTCTTTGTTTTGTTTCACTACAAAGTAATCATCTTCGCTCAGATGTTTAACCACCCACCCAATTTATCTATTAAAGCAGCTTCACAGCCATATTCCATTAATCTCTGTAGGCTCTACAATGGGCATAGTAATTTCTCTCCTTCACAGGGCAATTTCTTAATTGTGAAAGTGTTGGTTATTGCCTGCTTCATCCACACTTATATTAATCCACTTTTTTTTTTTTTTTTTCAAATTTGCCAATGATTTCACATTACTTTGTTAAATACAATAGCCCAGAGCCTGTTATCTTTTAAATTGATGTTAATCAGAAATCTCCTTAAGGTGATGATGGCAAGTGTAACAGAAGTAATAAAGTATGAGAGGCATTTCCTCAACTCTCAGGTAAGCATAATTTGTCCCAAGTAGAGCTAAAGAGAAACAAAAAAGTGAAACAGTATTTGGTCAAAGCTGCAAACAACTACAACATCTTCCTTTACCACTCTTATTTACTATTGCAATAGGTAGCTGTTCTCAAAGTAACCAAACCGAAGCTCAAATTTCTTCTATTTAACAAGAAAAAAATATGTATGTGTAGCTACAGTGATAACTGAGGTTGTGTATTCATAGAGGTTGTTTATTAATTGTTCTACTCCACCTCCTCTGACAACGGAAACGCAACTTATTTCTGGCATTTATCTAAAAGATTAAATATCTAAACCAAAGCAGTAACAGAACTCAAAGTACAGAGAGTTAGAGGCTCCTTACAACAAGATGCAAGTACTTAAAGATGCAAGGTGTGAGGTAGATCTGAACTGCAGCACTGAAGAATTGATTTTGATCCCATACTTGTCAGCATTTCTCTGATCAGAGCCTGCTGATGCACAAAATGCTGGTTTTCCCCCTGCCCTCTCTGTTTCTCTGCTCCAAGATATATAGTGTACTTCACCCAAAGAGTGATCCTGAGTGTCCTAGAGTAGTTTAAACACTCGATTTTCCTCAGTGTTTGATCTTGTCTCTTTCTATGTGTATACCTGGTGAAATGATGGGGTAGTGGTAAATAACCTTTTTCTCTATGCATGACTTGTCACTAATATTTGTAATATCTATATTAAAGAGACTGTAAGGACCTTGCCATAGAAACAAGACCTTACACACTGGTCCTTTTGTCCCCTTGTCTCTGATTTCCATTCTCCTGTGTAGGACAAGTGACATATTTAGACTTTCAACTACATCGGGCTTTGTAATATATTGCAGGCTTTATTCCCAGATAATCTTCATACACTATTTAAGAGACTTCATTACAAACATAGTTTTAAGTCTGTTAATGGTTATTATCTAAATGTATGCCTATTATATAGAGTATATTATCTACAGGCAGTAAAGAAGTTTAGCTACTTGTGGTACTCTTGCATATATAAGTGTATACATTGTTTTCATTTCGCATTACATTGACCTATGTTGCCATTATCCCACACTTACCATCTATGTAGCAGTTTATACATAAATGCTGCATCTGTCTTTTGGTCTTTCCACTGTCTGGATTTTCAAATGAGGTATTTTCTCTCGTCCAACAATTCCTTGCACCCAAAAATGAGCCATAATTTAAATATCATTAATTGTCTGCCATTGTATTCTGTAATGGAGAAATCTTATCCCAATAATGGGGGTTTTTTGGTGGGTTTTGTTTTTTTTTTTCCTTTTATTCTCTTTCAATTAGGTATAAGTTGCTTAATTTTAAAGAATGTTTGCTTACTTTCCACAGAGGAGCAAATGTGCCCTTGGAAAGCCATAACTTGAGAAAGAAAAAGCATAGGTAAGTGGAATTCAATGAATAATTGATTACCGAAGTAACTACATAATTATTAGGGAACGTGACAGATAATTGTGACAGCGCAGAAGGGGAAAGAAAAAAAAAAAAAAAAAAAAGAAAAAAAAAAGAAAGGTTGTAGACAAATAAAGCCCTGTTTTTAAAAATCAGACACATTTCTCACACCACGCTGCACAATAGCCCTGCAAGAGCAGTTAGGGAAGGGGAGATGGCATGACATCCTTTCAGAATGTGCCTGTCTCCCGCTCGAACATTGCGACGCGTATTACAATGGGCGAGGTAACGAATCAATTAAGCGGGACTCGCCCCCGCCGCCGTCCCCCAGCCCGTGCCCGCCCCGGAGCCGCCGCCGCCGCTCGGCTTTGTCGCTGCCCGGCGCCGGGGCTGTAGGACCCGGGGGGCGCCGCCGCCGCCAATCGCGGCCGCTGCCGGGCTCTATTTGTATGCAATGCCTCCCGCTCCGCGCCCGGAGAGTAACGCGGAGAACGGGGCCGAAAGAATCCCTTTCCGGAGAAGGATTTGATTTTCCAGGGTCCTGATACTGGGAAGAATCCGGTTTCATCCCCCTTTTATTCAAAAGTCTGCAGAACAGCTTGTCGACTTCAGCGCGCTTCCTCTCTCTCTCTCTCACCCTCGCTCTCCCTCTCCATATAAATACACGGAGCTCTGTCCTCGCCCTATGCAAGGAAAGTTGGGAAGGACTGCCTGGATGATGGAACCGCTAATTTTCTGAGAGCCGCCTGATCCCGCAGGGTGAGTCCCCCAACTCCCGAAGTAGCCGGGGGCTGGCCGGCAGCCGCAGGGACGGGATGGCCGCTCCCCTCTGCCGGGCACCGGCACCGGGCGAGGGAGGCAACAGTTTCCCGGAGGCGCCGGGAGAGGTCAGCGCGGGAGCGGGGATGCGAAAGTCGCGAGTGCGCAGGGTTAGCGGTCCAACAAGTTTCTGTGCGGGTACCGGCGGCGTGCGCGCTGCCGGGAAAAGTTGCCGGGGGCTCTGCGGATTGCATCCCCTGCTCCTCTCGCCGCCCGCGGGCTCGGGTGTGACTAACAAAGAAGTTTGGCCGCTGCGCGGCCAGCATCCCTCGCCGTGCCCGCCGCCCCCGGGCGATCTCGGGGTGCCTCTCCGGCTGTCCCGCCGCCGCGGAGCGGGGCGGAGTGGGGCGGGGGATCCGCACCGCAACTTCTGGCGGGTCGCTCCCCGCAGCCGGGGCGAGGAGAGCCGGCTTTGTTTTCGCCTTGCAGGCAGTAACCTTTTCCCTTCTGGCGGGGATGCCGCCGCCGAGGAGCAGCGCTGCGGGGGAAGCGCCCTCCTCTGCTACCCCCGACGATTTCCCGCGGTGCCGAGAGCGGAATTCCGCGGGAGGGGGGAAATGTGTGTATACATTTGTTCACGTATGTATACATGTATGTAGGTGCGTAAGCGCCTTTAGAAAAGCAAAGCGCAGCAGCGGAGGGGGATGTGACAGCGCGCCCGCCAGCCGTGGGCGGGGGAGCGCCTCTCTCTCTACGCAGGGGCGCTGCGGCGCTCGGAGGGGATGCGCATCCCGCGGGTGTGCGGGCGCCTCCCCGCACAATGGAGNCTGATCCACTCGTCTTCATTCTTGCCAGTGCTTGTGGGGGAGGGGGTGGAGGAGGAGGAGGAGGATAAGGAGGGAGGTCGTCTCAGGCTCCGCTGCAGCAGCTGCTCCTGCTGCTGCAGTGCCGCAGACCCGCGTCGCCCCCGCCCCGCGGGGCATCGCCCTGGCGGAGGATGCTCGGCGCGGTGCCCGNCGAGATCAGAATCCGTTTTTTTTTTGGTTGTTGTTTCTTTTCTTCATGTTCATTGGGCCGTATTAGGGTTAGTTCATGATTGATAACTCAAAAATGGATTTAAATGGAGTTAAGATGTTTTTCATTTCAATTTCACACTTTAGTTAAAAAAAGGAATAATATTTAAGTTGTTGGTTGTGCTGAGTACATTAAAGATCTTTAGAGGCTTTTTTTTTTTTTT